>CAJNDV010036743.1:0-19146 GCA_905221635.1 Symbiodinium sp. CCMP2456 | reverse complement strand
GGTTTAGGGGCTTAGGGTTTAGAAGTTTAGGGTTTAGGGGTTTAGGGTTCAGGGTATAGGGTTTAGCATTTGGGGCTTAAGCCCTAAACCCCTAAACCCCTAAGCTTAGGGTCTGGGATTTAAGGTTTAGGGATTTCAGAAGCAGGCCTGCGATCCAGAAGCCGAACAAGTCGGCTGCGACGGCTCCTGCGCATCACTGTTCTTCTTGTGGCTTGGGCTGAAGGCCTTAGGGCTTAGGGTTTAGGGTTTAGGGTTTAGTTTTTAGGGTTAGGGTTTAGGGTTGGCTGAGGGATTCGGGTGTTTTCACATGTGGCTGTAGGGTTGCGTCTAGACTTGAGGTTTGGTTTTAGGGTTTAAAAGGTTACCCCAAGGGTCCAAGTACCTAATAATCATGCACTCTCCAAAACCCTAACCTGCATAACCATTATCCTAAAACCGAGTACCTGATTATTGGGTCCTTTGGACCCTTAGGGTTAGGGTTTAGGATTTAAGGGTTTAGGGCGGAGACATTCACAAGAGCGGGTCTCTAGCACGAACTCCTCAACTTTAAGGGTTTAGGGTTTAGGGTTTAGGGTAGGGTTTAGGGTTTCTTGAAGCTTATTAAAGGCCCTACCAAGGGTAGACCCATTCCCAGTGGCAGTGGTGTCATATGCATTCTACAGAGCTCAGCGGGATTAGAGTTTGGAAACATTGGGTGCTGCACTTTTGGTTTGCATTGGGGTTTTAATTAAAGAGGTTAGGAGATAAGGTTGTAGGCCTTACAAGCAAAGTGCCCAAAACCATGAGAAGCAAATGCACGGTAACCATGCCCCCCGCCCCACCCCGAACAGCTTCCCCAGCCCCGATGCCCGGCAGCCTCGTCTTGATGTCGACACCGTAAATGCAAGACGGAACATTAAACCTTCAATGCTCGAAGCTTTGCATACTTACACCGTAGGCACTTCCTCACTTCTACAAGGCCATAAAAGCCTAAACCCTTAACCTTAAACCGTCTTAACGCCTGCAACCTGAAAGCCCTTAATCAGAGTTTACAACTCTTGAACCTCGCGCCAGCGTTCAAACCCAAAAACCCTCAATCCTTACAGGGACCCCGATAGAAACGATTCGCAGAATATAGTGGGATTCTTGAAGGAACCCTTCAAACCCTATATAAAGCCCCAAGCCTGAAATAACTTAGAGGGCCATGAACTTAGAGTCGCGTAGTGGGGTACATTATCGCAAACATCGTAAGGACGATTGAGGAATCCTGTCGCAACCCTAAACCCGGAATCCTTCAATTCCTGCAGCCCCACCCCTCAGATAATCTAGGGGCCTTGAACCTTCAAACAGGGCTTCCGGGTCCATTACACTGTAAATACTGTCACAGCCTAAAACATTCAAACCCTAAATCCCCAACCCTGAACCCTGAACCCCACCTATAGTCACCATTGTAGTGCCTTTTTGAGGGCTCCTTTACAGGATCCATAATACATAATTGGTTAAACCAAAAAGATGGATTTGCAATGGAGACTATAGGTAGACCCCAGATCCTCCAAACACTAAAATCCAATATAGGGGCCTTGATAATTAGAATAAGGTTTTTTTTTGTTTGGGGGGGGTGGTATATTATACTATGACTATAAGAAGGAAGCCCCCTCAAAAAAGTATTGGTAATAATTTAGGCTCCTATCTTAATCCCATGTCTCCTTGCTGTCCGGTTCGGGCTCCTCTCCGGGCGTCAAAAGTGCCTCGGCTTGGTGCTTAGCAGCCGCGGGGCATGGGCTTCAGAAGAGGATATTTAAGGTTCAGAGTTTAGGGCTGAGGGTTCTGGGTTTACATAGATTCATAACTTGGGTTTAGGATTTGGGGTTCAGTGCTTAGGGCTTCGGGTGTCGATGTTAAGCTTCTTCTAAAGCTCTAAGACTCATATGCAGGATGTTTGGCTCAGGGTTGTGGGGTGTTTAGAAGGAGTGTAGGGGGAAGTCGGGGTGCGGTTTGGGAGTATTCATTACTTTAATAAAGGACCAAATGAGCCATGAAAGTTTGGGCCAATACCGTTCTACTGTGAATCCCAATATGATATATGAAGCTTAAACTTAAACCCTTTTAGGGCTGACTTCGTCCTTCAGATGACACTGAATATTCCGACCCATATATTGCCTACAGAAACGGAAGGTCAATGTTGCGCGAAATCCTGCATAAACCTTCCAAATCCTAGAGATGCCAGATAAGCTACTACACCTACACCCTAAACTCCGCTCCCTGAAAGACAGGTCGATTCTGGGGCCTGTGTTTGTGCATCAATAGTGTTTGGGGTTTCTTGCATTGAGTCAGAGTTTAGGGCCGAGGGTTAGGGTTTAGGGATTAGGGCTCAGGGTTAATACAGCCTTCAGTTCATGACAAGGCACGCTCACCGGGGCAATATGAGCAGCGAACTCCTGCAGACGGAGCATCTCATCACCAGCGGCTGAACAGTTTCTTTTCTAAGTGTTTAAGGGTTTAGGGTTGTCCTCAACTCCCAGAAGGGCCGTTATCCTCTTGTGATGCCCATCGGTATGAAGTGCAACTGCAGCTGCGACCCCCAGCTAAGTCACAAAGCTGTCAAGACGTTAGACTCTGAACTAATCCTTTCAGTGACAACATTTCCTTCAAAACTTGCACCGCCACCCCTTAAGCCATCACCCTGAACCTCCTATTTGATATGACATCCCTCTCTGGACAGCCCAGGTTCGCAATCTAAAAGTTGGTTACTGTTGCGCAGCCCTAAACCCTAAACCCTAAACCCTAAACCCTAAACCAGCAGTTAGGCAACGGGAGCCCAAGAGCTAGAACTGCTTCCAGGGTTTAGGGTTTAGGGTTTAGGGTTTAGGGTTTAGAGTTTAGGGTTTAGGGTTTAGGGTTTAGAACTGCTTCCACGACTACTCCGTCCTCCGCTTTCCTTGCGGCCTCGTTGGCCATTTCCCCTGCAAGCAGCGTCAGAAAGCGAGGTTTAGGATTTACGGTTTAGGGTTTAGGGTTTAGGGTTTTGGGAAGATGGAGGGCTGCAGAATTCATAAAGGCTTTCTATAAGGGTTCGTTGAACTGGCCCATGAGGCTTTAGAGCAAAACAGGAGGGGCATAAAGGCTTTCTATAAGGGTTTATTGAGGTGGTCTATGATTGATATGAGGCTTTAGAGCAAAACAAGAGGGGCAAGCCGAGAAGCTAACGGCCATGCAACAAAGTATGTCAACTGCCAAGAAAAAGCACAACGGCAACAACAAGGACTAAGCAGCAACACAAAATCTGCCGCACCGCCGGAAGTACGATAAAAAAACCATCACACACACATCAGCAAGACCATAAACACACCCAGCATCAGCAGATGTACCTAAATCCTACACCCCTAAACCCTAAACCCAAACCCCGTAATGGACCCCTAAACCCCTAAACCCAAGGATGAAGTGGCACTTGCAACAGCAGCACCACCCCCTGGCGCTCACAACCCAAAGCAGCCGGAGCCCTAAATCCAGAAACCCATATGGGTTCAGGTTTAGGGTTTGGGGTTTAGGGGGTTCGGGATTTAGGTTTAATAGGTTTAGGGTTTAAGGGGTTCAGGGTCTAGGGTTTAGGTTTAGGGTTTAGGGTTCGGGGGTTGAGGGGTTTATGTTTAGGGTTTAGGGTTCGAGGGTTTCGGGGTTTAGGGGTTCGGGGTTTAGGGGTTTCGGGGTTTAGGTTTGGGGTTTAGGACTGAAAGGTTCACGGGCTTCAGGGTTTAGGCTTAAGGTGTTTCGGGGTTTAGGTTTAGGGTTCAGGGTTGGGGGGTTTAGGGGCTTTGGCTTTAGGAAGCCCACGGGTTTAGGGTTTAGGGTTTAGGCAACCCTATTCCCGAAAATGCTAGAGTGTCCCTATCGGAACGCTTAAAGGACTTCTAAAAGCCTCACGGAACTCTTGTAGCTTCAACCCCAAAGCCCCGAAACCCCTACATTAAAGGAAACTACAGGTGGGGAGCTTGGGGTATATAGGGCCTTTATAAGGCTTCCATAAGGTATATAAACCTTCTATAAGGCTCCTATAACGGTAACTACCCACCTGCAAATGTCCTAGACTACAGCCCTGAAAGCTCACCCCCCAAAACCCCTGAAGCCTCGAAGCCGAAGCCCTTAAAGGAACCTAGCCTTGAACCCTACAGCTAGAGATACTATAGCATCTTAGGGAATAGGGTTGCTGAGCCGAGGTCTAAACCCCTAAACTCTAAACCTCTGAACCCCTGAACCCCTGAATCCCTAAACCCTAAACCCTTAAACCCTGAACCCTACACCTAAACCCCCTTAAACCCTAAAACCCAGAAAGCCAGAAACAAAGCCCTAAACCCTAAACCCTAAACCCTTATAGAACCTCTTTAAAGGAACCCCTAAAGGAACCCGTAAAGGAGCCCTTAAAGCCCTGAAACACTGAATTCGCCCTGTCCGCCTGCATCATCTGGCGAGGCGCCTTCGGCCTCTCTACCGAGCCGGGCCAGGCATTCGGGCTTTTGGGATTTAGGGTTTAGGGCTTAGGGTTTATGGGTTTAGGTTTAGGGTTTAGGGGTTTAGGGGTTTAGGGGTTGAGGGGTTTAGGGGGTATGGGCTTGGGGCTTAGGGTTTATGGGTTTAGGTTTAGGGGTTTAGGGGTTTAGGGTTTAGGGGTCCATTACGGGTTTAGGGGTTTAGGGTTTAGGGGTTTAGGGCTTGGGAGTTAAAGGTTTAGGGTTCCGGGTTTATGCGTTTAGGGTTCAGGGCTTCGGGGTTCAAGGTTTAGGACCCTTAAGGCCTTAGGGTCTTTAGAAGCCTCAACCAAGGAATCGTCCTCAGATGACTTTCCTCAAGAAACCTCGAGAGATGAGGAATCCGAAAATACGGGATGCCTACAAAACGGTTTAGTTTAGGGTTTAGGGTTTAGGGTTTAGGATTTAGGGTATAGGGTTCAGGCACAAAGCCCTCATGAAATCCTATGCACCCGTGTACAACCACCTGAAGCAGCTGGCAAAATCGCGACGCCTGGGCTACGGTTCGCGCAGCCTGCGCTGCCGCAGCAGCGGCGGCTTGTGTGGCCTGAAATCGGCTGGTAACGTAGGGGCCTTAATAGTTAAACTAAGGGTTTGGGGCATGTATATTAATATTATATACAATAATTTTTAAAAAGGAACGCCCAAAATTGTATAGGTAATTATCTAGACCCCTATATATTAAACACTATACTACGTCTTTCTGAGCTACCATGATGACGACCATTATCTCGCACATCTCCCCATTCTGGCACCTTGTGCTAAGCATCTGTAACAAAAACCCAGGTCTGTCACCTCGAGTCAAGCATCTATAACACAAGCCCAGGACTTTTTAGGTGCCGAAACTTATAAGACGTCGTTCTACACCCAGGTTCACTAGTTTCGGTATGCGGGTCTCCAAAGACCCTGCCCCTCTCACTGTTGCAATGAGGTCCCGAGAAGCTTTCACAAAAAATGAGAATTTACGGAATCCTAAGCTGCCACACACTGCATCCTGGAGCTTGAGCGCACGCAGCAAACCCATCGACCTTAAACCCTAAACCCTAAACCCATCGACCCTAAACCCTTTAAACCCTAAACCCTAAACCCTACCCCTGCAAACTCTAAAGGTGCCGGCCTCCTCCACTTGCGCTCCCACCGCCATGGCTGCTTGTGCGGCTGCCTCGCCTGGCAATGAATCAGGGTTTCGGATTTACCTATAGCCTCCATTGTGGTTCCTTTTCCTGGTTTAACCAATTATATATTAAGGATTCTATAAGGTATCCCCAAAAAGGAACTACAATGGAGACTATAGGTAGGGCTAACAGTCAAAGAGGTAATGAATCCAAGTCGATACGTACGATGACAGGTATGAAGAGAACGAGCGGAAAACAACCAAACAAGACAACAAAGAAACAAATAGAGTCTGACACAGGTCTGTAGCTGGTTGGGTTGGATGCACCAGGGGGATAGCCATCACTGATTTTCGCAATGCGCAGCATCAGCGTGACTGTCTGCCTTATCGTTTGCACCAGTGCATTCTCGGCAACGTGCATTCTATCCGTACGTGTAAAGGTTTTGCCTTTCGTAGCCACCTGCGACATACCTGTCAATGTGTAACTGTCCGACGACATCTACCTGTAGATGTGTGTCGAAGTCAATGTAGATTGTGCCGTTCTCGCGTGGTTCGCCTCTCCGTAAACCTACTAGTTTTCCGCCGAGCTTATACGAATTGTTGTCTGAGTTACTTATCTTGGGATCAGGGGGGGCATTACATCAAGACTCCACTTAAGCACTGTTCGTACCCAAGGGTTTGGGGTTCAGGGTCTACTGTTCAGGAAAGGCACGGCAAGTATGATGCAGTATCATCCAGGTCATAAGGTATGATAGAGTAGATTACCTCCCCTGGCGTTTAGGATGGCAGGTGGCCATGATGTCTGCGAGGATTCTCATGGAAGGGACTCTAGATTGCAGAAGCCCTTACCTGAAGGAGCTCTGCCAACCCCTAGTTCACAAGATCCAAACGTAAATGATCGGTTTTGGACTCCGTGATAAAAATTGAAGCACGCTCAGGCTTGGAATGGCCTATGCCAATTGAAACTACCTGAAATGATCAGCAAGCTTCAACTGTTCTGTATCACAATACCTTGGCGACCCTGAACCCTAAACCTAAACCTAAGTACTCCTAACTGCAGGGTGCTCTCTGAGTCGTCGTAAAGAAGACCTGATGTGGGCTCCCGCTGTTGCTCTGCGGCAAGCTGACATTGTAAAGGGCAATGATGGGAGGCCAAGTGGCCTCTCTCTCTCTATATATATATATATATATAAGTATATAATAACAATATGTTTATATATATATATATGCCTATATGCATAATCTTTTCAGGCTCTACACACAGCCCAAGACAAATGTAGTCTGAAGCTAAAGATCAGAAACGAAATCTAGACCCAAAGTTGTAAGGACCCCTACGTTTACGAAAGCTCAGACACGACCAGGCTTCCACAGTACCAAGCTCGGCGAATGAAAGCATGCCCAATGCGTCCATATATACTACCATCATGGAATCAAGTCCCGCAAAAGCAATCCTGATTATGGCTTTTCGAGCCTTCGTTCCATAATCCTAGCATATCTGGACCCTCTTGGATCTTTGTTTTCATGTGGGCGGGGAGTGAGTGCGAGTCTGTGCGTGCGTGTGCGGGTATAAACCCTGCAAAACAAACCCAAAGGCTCCATGTACCTTTAGAGTAGATACTTAAGCCCTAAAGTACCTATATAGGGACCCCTTTAAGGCTTAGGTAACTACTATAAAGGTACATGGAGCCTTTGGGAAAGTTCCAACACATGTCAGAATCAAACCAACCTAGAAGAACCTGACCAGCTTCTAGACCGCTGGAATGCCTTGTGAGCTCTTACCCACATGGTCCAAGTGCTATTATTGTAGGTACGTAGTAGGTATTTGGCCCCCAAAGTATATATATATATATACACACTGTACTACTGTTGATGATATAAACCCTGCATTTCCTTAAGGACCCTACACCATGGGAACTACGGTATACTCCGTATTTTGGGTAATGCAGGATTTATATCATCAACCATATTACTCACACCCTTTGGGTCGTAAGGTTAGGAATTGAAACCCTAAACCCTAAACCCTAAAACCACCCCCTAAACCATTAAGGTCGGGGGGCCTGTGAATTTGGAGAAGTCGACATCCCACTCACATCTCAACCCCAGGCCCTAAGTCGAACTCTCCGGGGTTTAGGATTTAGGATTTAGGGGTTTAGGGTTTAGGGTTTAGGGGTTTAGGGTTTAGGGGTTTAGGATTTAGGATTTAGGGGTTTAGAGTTTAGGGTTTAGGGGTTTAGGGTTTAGGGGTTTAGGATTTAGGGGTTTAGGATTTAGGGGTTTAGGGTTATCACGCCCAACAGGCAAAGCATTCCCACCCATTCCATTTACATGCCCCCCAGGAGTTTTGAGGAAGCAGCTGGTGCCTCCACCAGCATAGGCACCTCAGTGTTCAAACATGCATTCGAACGGTGGCATAACTGTAAAATCAAATCCTAAAAATCAAGACCTAAAACATTTAACCCCAAATCCGTATGGATTACTTTTATCGTCATCCCTCCTCAAAGCCCATGTACCCAAATAGATATACTTTGGCTTTAAAGTAGCCCCTATATACGTACTTTGGGGGCAATGGACCCTCAGGGCAGCTTCTAGCACAGTGCTTAGGGCTTATAAGGGCTTAGGGTTTTGGGTTTAGGGTTTAGGGCTTAAGTTTGGGTCAGTATCCTCCATATACCTCTAGTCTCCACAACCTCTTTCGGATCACCTAGTAGGATCCTTAATATATAAGAAAGGAAAGGAACTGCAATGGAAACGATACCTAAGGGTCCAAGTACCTAGCAATCATATACTCACCCACATATTAACTTAGATAACTACCATCCGCAACCAAACCCTAAACCCTAAACCCTAAATCCTAAACCCCAAACCCTAAACCCTAAACCCTAGGGTACAGGTACGTACTTCAGACTTACGAGCCTCTAGGTTGCTCTTAGCCGGAAGGCAATGGAGACAATGTTGATCTGCACCACGGTTTAGGGAAAAGGGTTTAGGGTTTAGGGCTTAGGGTTCAGGGTTTAGGGTTTAGGGTTTAATACAGGAGTTTCCGAAAAAAAAATGGGGGGGGGTACCTTATTTTGGGGTCCTTAGAATAAGGATCCTACTATTTAGGGTACTATTAGGGTCGCCTATTTTCGGAAACTGCCATATAGGGTTTACGGCTTATAGGGCTTAGAGGATCTATCGGATGTTAATTTTAGGGCTCCGGGGGTTTAGAACCCTAGCGTTTGCCTGGAACAGCCAAGGCACGCTTCTCGGAAAGGCTAGTGTACCTGTTTGCTACGGCCTTTGTTGAAAGGTACAGTGGTTACTTCTCAGGCAGGCCTTCCACTAAATGCTTTAGCTAGGCCCTGAGAAGCCATAAATCCAAACTCTTAAACCCCAAAAACTGGCAGCAGGCCTTTGGAAACCATAAGCCGACAACCCTGTACGTAGGGAGCCCCCAGACACTTCGGCTGTCTCCGGAAGATTTCAAAGGATCTCAATACTGCTCCCCTAAGGGTCGGTCCATGTGCCCAAATAGTATATACATTGGCCCCAAAGTACTTATATAGGGACTACTTTAAGGCCATTGTAGACCTATATTTGGGTACATGCACCCTTAGGGTTCTGGAGGGCCCCAGTGAGTGATAGAGCATGAAAGGCTCAGGGTTTAGGGGCTGTCTGGGCTGTCTGTTTAGGGTTTAGGGGTGAGGGTTTACGTTTGGATTTCCAGGGTTTTGTACTATGACGTGTACTATGGGGTGTAGGGGCAGGGTTTAGGGCAGCTCCTTTTTGGGGTTACCTTATAAGATCCTTAATATAGAATTGGTTAAACCGAAAAAGGCAATTACATTGGAGACTATAGGCGTAGCCCGAGTGGCTCTGGCGGATCGCCAGGCCGTCCAGCCCTCGAGCGTTGGGAAACTCCTGTCTCAGGCACCATCCGTCTCGAGACAAACTCCAAGCCCCGGAACCCTGAAACCCAAAGCCTGGAACGAACCCTAAGGGTCCATGTGCCCAAATGGATATACTTTGGCCTTAAAGTAGTCCCTATATAAGTACTTTGGGGCCAATGTATATACTATTTGGGTACATGGACCCTCAGGGGAATGTAATTGAGTTGCTTGTCAAGCCCTCAGGCCCTGAGCCCTAAACCCGGAACCATGAACCCAAACAACGTTGCATCTAAACCTTAAAAACACATGCATTGTAACAGCCTATATCCTAAACCCGAGAGTTTGCAAACCCCATACAGAGTCAGAACAAGCATAGTTTGCGATTAAACCCCAAGACAGCGCAGCAGGCAAAAACAACCCGAAACCCTAAACCCTAAACCTTAACCCTAAAGCCTAAACACTAAACCCTAAACCTTAACCCTAAACCCTAAACCCTAAACCCCTAAACCCTAAACCCAAACCGGGATCACGTTGGGGGGCCTTAGAGGCTCGAGTATGGTTTTGGGGTATACTACCCTTACTAAGGGTCCATGTGCCCAAATAGATTTACGTGGGCCTTAAAGTGGTCCCTATATAAGTACTTTGGGGCCAGTGTATATACTATTTGGGTACATGGACCCTCAGGGCTATATACAGACACCATCTTCTAACATAAAAAGGGAGTTTCCGAAAATTGCGGGACCGTATTTTCGGGTCCTTATAATAAGGATCCTACTATTAGGGTATTATATTAGGGTCCCCTATTTTCGGAAACACCCATATTGTTCAGGGACTCTGATTGTTAACATGTATACACATTATACTATGACCAAATCAACACAGGATTGCCTGAAGCCATGAGAGTAGATGCATGGTGCCGCTGCCGCTGCTGCATGAACGACACGACGTGCGCCTCCGCCTCTGTTGCAAACAGCAGAGAGACTTGGACTTTGTGCGCTGCACCCCTGCAGCCATATAAGCGGTACTATAGGGGTTTCAGGGCAGATACTACAATCATAAGAATATCAGTTTTCTGACGCTTACGTTACACCCTGCCAATTTTGCTCCACACTCCCCCTCTCACCCCCAAGCAGCATCACAAACCCCAGGCCGTGAATCGGATGTGATAGAAGTCATTCTCAATGTACGCGGCGCCAGGTGCATGGGCTCATAGCACGCTCTAGCTGCAACCGAAACTTGAAAGTGCGATGCACTACCCTCCGCCAGCTGGCAAGAAATGCAAGAAAAGCAGACTCTAGAAGGGTTGGGGTTGGGGGCCACTGCCGCCTTCTCTGTCTACGGTTGGCATACTTCTCGGGCGCCAAGGACATCGGGATAACAAGGCCATGGAGCCGTGGTAGTGCCAAAGCAAGGGCCAAGGCATGTGGCCGAGAAAATGGCGCGTGGAAGCCTTCTCAAGCATGCATTCACAGGGTGTGCAGCACAAGCTCCATATCCCCAAGGGTCCATGTACCCAAATAGCATATATTTTCGCCTTAAAGTAGTCCCTGTATAAGTACTTCGGGGCCAATGTATATACTATTTGGGTACATGGACCCCCAGGGTATCGGGTGGCGACTGCAAAACGCAACATGTGATGGATCAAGATCAGCTTTGATGTGCAATGAAAGTCCTGCTTAGCAGGAGAGCCCTGAACAAAGAGACGACACATGGGAATCTCCGAAAGTAATGGGTACCTAATTTGGGGCTCCTTATAACAAGGATCCTACTAGTTAGGGTACTATATGAGGGTCCCCTATTTTCGGAACCCCCCACATCGCTTCTGCATGGTGCCTCTCCGACCGACGGAAGCAGGCGCCGGCGTGACTCGCAAGCTTTGTGCGTGCCCGAAGATGGCCCTGATTAGGGTTTCGGGTTTAGGGTTTAGGGTTTAGGGGGCAACGTCCCGCATTTTCGGCTTACATCCCTCTCCCTCGAAAGCCACGACCCGACTTGACGCCACGGGTCCGGATCAACTGAAATACTAGCAGATCGAGCACAAGCTGTAGCTGCAGCTTTAAGAACCACAACTTGAAAGCGGGCCATACGACACTGGTAGAGCCTTTTCGATCCAGCTGCTCGGCGCAGCAACGGACGCGGAGGGGCAGCTTCCATGGTGTTTCGAAAGCTTTTCTGTTAAATGCTCCTTTTACGGGGTTCTTTCAAGAGCAGCTTATGGGGTCAGGTGGGATTAACGGCTAGGTTTAAAAGTCTATACCCTAAGGGCCCATGTGCCTAAATAGTATATACTTTGGCCCCAAAGTACCTATATAGGGTCTACTTTACGGCGAAAGTATATCTATTTGGGTACATGGACCCTTAGGCATACTTAAGAACGATAGGATGCAGGATTGAGGGCCCTGGCACACCTTGCCAGGAGGCCGCTGAAGAGACATAGATGTGCTGAACGCTTGAATGAAGAGTTATGGATAGCTAGGCTCTGAATATGTGTAGCTGCTGTTTCCCCCCTTCTGATTTGAGGCTTCTGAATTTTAAGAGTTTTAAGGCTTGTATATACATATAAACGTATATATAAGTTCTTGCCGCTGCAATTGACACATGTTCAGGAAGCCAACAGGCTAGAATTGGCAGCATGTAATCAGGGGTTACCCTAAACCCTAAACCCTTTCTGTCGAACAGCCCACGTGAAGACCGATGCAAGAAATCTGATCTGCAAGGTAGACCTCTTATTCGATACCATCAAAGAGGACGTCTGTGATGCAGAGTTCTGCGAGAACGATGCATTAAACCTCCCGGATTTCCCTCCTTTTCTGCCCACAGCTCGCCGAGCAGACTGCAAACATGACAGAAGCTGCAAGAGCTTCGTTCGGAATTTCTCCAAGACATCCGGAAACCAAGGACACCTTGACGGCATCTGCGGATGTAGGTGAACCTTCGGAGATCCATGGCGTATCACAAGACGTACCAGCGTCTCCAGCTATGTAATTGCATCTGTATAGCTGTGTACACGTACATCAATACATAAATATACATATGTATACACATACAGAGGCAACCATGTATTCTTGGAGAACTCTGTAAGTATTTGTATGTGTACATACCTATACATAATTCTATCTATCTATCTATCTATCTATCTATATCTCCCTCTATATATCTATCTGTCTATGTATATATATATATATATACATATATATATATATATATATATATATTTGTTTTTACATATATATATATATATATCGAGCGAGAAACGTCAATCGTGTTCACCACCAATGCAGCTTACGTGGCCTTTATGATTCGAACAGGAGTTTGGGGTATATGCTAGTATGATTATGTTGCGGATTAACAAGGAATAGTGTTACTGTAGAAAGTATTCAGCCCCCGCCCCCCAATAAGACTGCGGCTCTTTCTGGCCCAGGCGGGAAGCTCTGGGACCTAAGCTGAGGTCTTCAAGAAAAAACCGACTTTATACACTTTCACCGGTTTAGGGTTTAGTGTTTTCACCTAGTAGCTAATGAACATAGCTGTAGCTACTAAATACTTTGTGTAGTGTTCCTGATTTCTATTGGCCAGCTAGCTATCCCAGAGGGTCCACGTGACCCCGTACGGTGAAGGCATTCAATAACTTAGTTGCTGAGTTCATAAGCCACAAAAAGTGTACACTTTCAGTTTCATAGTGGGTAATATTAACCCAAAAAGTGTAAAGTGTAGCCACTCATCTACTAAGATAAGAGCTCGTTCCAGACAAGAAAGCAGGGGCTGGCTAGACCCAACCTTTTTAGCCCAGCGTCCAGGTTGTAATATAGGCGCCTTAATAATAAGAATGGGGCCTGGGGTATATTATACTATAATTACAACAAGGAACCCCCAAAACTCCATTCTAAGTAAGGCCCCTACAGTACACAGTTTTTTTGCGCTTTGGAACTCCGGCGCTCCGGGGAGGGCTGGAGCGCTGGAGGGCTGGGGAGGACTAGAGGACTCCGGCTGATGATCTAAATCCTGCATTACCCATAATAAGGACTAGACCATAATTCCCATAGTTTACGGTCCTTATAAGGTAATGCAGGATTGATATCATCGACAGTAGGGCTGGGAGGGTTGGAGGGCTAGAGGGCTGGGATCAACAATCTACTCAGAGCCTGAGCCAATCGCAAGTTTTTGTTTTGTAGACATGCCCCCAATAAGAAACTTTGAGGGTCTGGCCCAACTCATGCCAGATTCTTATCGAGTGCATCCACCGTACTCATGCAATATATATATATATATATATATATGTTGGCCGTAATTTGGGGCCAAAGTATATACTACTTTACCCTAACCCTCCAGGTACGTACTATATAGGGCCCTAGGGGCTCTAGTACCCTATATAGTAGGTACCTGGGGGGTTAGGGTTAGTGCATGGAATCTATAGGGCACGAGCGCACTGAAATCTGTGCAGGTAGCCGCCAACGCACTGACAACTGTAGGATCTCCACAAGCAGAAAAGCAGACTTTCCAACATCCCTTATAATTCAGGAATAGGCCTTATGAATTATAATAGGATCCCTGATCTGTATATTCCTTAATTAAAGACTAGGCCCTTATCAATTAGAATGAGATCCCTGATCTATATAGTCCTTAATTCAAGACTAGACCCTTATACGTTATAATAGGATCCCTGATCTGTATATTTCTTAATTAAAGACAACGCCCTTATAAACCAGAATAGGATCCAAGATCTGCCTTGAAAGTATATTCCTTAATTGAAGGATGGCGGAAGGTCTGGGCAGAAAAGAAATTTCAGGCCGTGTGCACACCACGAGCTGCAAGCAAACATGCACCTAGCAGCAGTACCCTAAACCCTAAACCCTAAACCTGCAGTGCTTAAATTAAAGGGACCTTTACACTTAGAATAGGGGTGTTGGAGTACAGTACACTACGGTTGATAATATGAGCCCTGCACTACCCATAATAAGGAATGTACCATATCTCCCATAGTTTAGGGTCCTTATGGCAATGCAGGGTTAATATCATCAACAGTATAACTATAGTAGTAGAGA
The DNA here is from genome assembly GCA_905221635.1 of Symbiodinium sp. CCMP2456. Lineage (NCBI taxonomy): Eukaryota > Dinophyceae > Suessiales > Symbiodiniaceae > Symbiodinium > Symbiodinium sp. CCMP2456. The sequence continues at coordinate 4,616 of CAJNDV010036743.1, read as the reverse complement.
GTTGCATGTCTGGTACCGACCCCTGGGTGCGGAGGCGCCAGGGTGTGGAGGCTGTGCCTAACAACAGGAATGCCTGCAGTCCGAACCATTAGCAGGAACACCATCTCAGCATTGCCACGTAAGATAGATGATGGCACCAGTTGATGCCAACAAAAGCCACCACTCTCCCCCAGCCGGTGCTCCAAGCATTGTCAACTGTCGAAATCTGAAGCCAACTATTCCGAAATTCCCTGTTACCACTGTTGCCGAAAGCTGGACAAGCAAGAACAGCTGTGCTGTGGGCCGCATCTGATCGTTGTTCGTGAAAATCTTACCCTAACCCTCCAGGTACCTACTATATAGGGTACTAGAGCCCCTATGGCCCTATATAGTAGGTATCTGGAGGGTTAGGGCTATGCATGATCCGATTGGAGCTTGGGGTTTGGAGGTCAGCCCTGTCCCTGAGGGTCCATGTAGTATAAAGTACCCTTTAGGGGTTCCTTTAAAGGGGTCCTGTAAGGGTTCTATGAGGGTACCATAAGGGTTTAGGGTTTAGGGTTTAAGGGTCCAGGTAACCAAATAGTATATACTTTGGCCCCAAAGTACCTATATAGGGACTACTTTACGGCGAAAGTATATCTATTTGGGTACATGGACCCTTAGGGTAACTGAGCTATGACTCGGAGAATGTGTCGGCATCGTTTCTAGCAAAACTCCACTAACATATGCATGCCGCTAGATGCAGATGTTCGCAGGACCGCGGTTGGCCGGCTCTAGACAGGCGCGGAGACGCAGCATGCAGTTACCCGGATGGTGACCTGTTGCCACCACAATTTCGGCCAGCGAAATCTTCAATACATCTACAACTCAAACCCCTAAACCCCAAACCCCTAAACTGTACACTTCCAGTACAATTCAATCCCACCCCGGACAGCTGCTGAAGCCCAGGCTTACGAGGCCATGGACCACCTGTCGCTCACAGAAATCACAGCTTGACCCTTAGCATCAAAATAGCCCAAAAGCCTTATATAATAGGGTCTTTGGGCCCAAAAGCCTTAAAGTATGAGTCCTTAGAGTCCTAGGGTGAGACGAACAACAACAACTTGTCACCAGACAGTGCGTTCTTACAGCATCAGAACACTTCCAAGAGTACCCTTTGTCCACGCAGTGGTGCTTACAATGTCAATATCCTCCAAAAGTTTCAGAAGTACCTTTAAATCAAGTCAAATAAAGCGCAAAGCTCTCAATGTGAGCACGGTCCATGTCCTCAGAGCTCTAGGCTGGCATGCATCTGAGCATTTCAAACCCTGGAACGGATGGCGTCTGCTCCCAACATCTTCGAAACCAGAAGCACCAACCGAGGGGTTCCGACGGTTCCGACCACTAGATTGTCAGCTTAATTACGTGTTGAAAACATGGTGAAAGCACACAGATGTCGGGAAAGCGGACGCCCGAAACGGTACAGTCTGATCAGTACAGCTGATGGGAATGCCGCAGTGTCGCGTCCGACAGCACAGGTGTGCAGGATTGCTGTTGCTGCACGAATGTTCAAGAAGGTTTGGTGCGCTGCTCTCCTTGTAGCGAGCCAACAGTACTTGGAGGATAATGGGACTCGGTAAGTAAGGTTTTAAGTAAGTCTAGATACCTTATTTATAAACCGTGTTACTAAGTCCCATGATCCTTTAAGTGTGGTTCGGCTACCTGTTGCAGAGACAAGAGCTGCCTCAGACCCTGCAGGTCATACATTGGATTGACGGAGAAGATGCCGAACGTGGAACGTCTGGTCGGCTGTTGAGGAAAAACTATGTGGTCTTCGGAGTGATTGCCTGCCAGCAGCACGACACTACAGCACTTTTGCAATCGCACCGTAGAGCTCCGCAAGGGCATTATAGTGACAGCTTATCATTTGCCTTGTCCCTAAGGGTCCAAGTACCTAATAATCCTTTACTCGACCAAATAGTAACCTACATAACTACTATCCGAAACCTAAGTACCTGATTATTGGGTCCTTTGGACCCTTGGTGGTGTGTTTCACAATGACGACTCGTTGTTTTGGTCAGGCCGCGAGGGCTTCCACAGGAGCTTTCGATGCAGAAGTCTGAGATGCACTCTGGAAAGGTCCCTCCGGTGATTGTCACCGTTGATAGAAGCAAGGGTTATAGAAATTGTGCTAACATAATACCCAGCCTCCCGAACATGCGTACAGTTACAGAGACAGAGACAGTTGCGGGCGTAGGTCATGCCCTAAACCCTACCTTAACCCCTCATAACCGACCCTTTTAAGGACATCTATAAAAGAAATCATAAGAAGGTGGGTTATTTGGGGTTCAGGTAAACCCCAAACCCTTCGGCAGATGCCGACATTCCAAACAAGTTCGACTCTGACTCGTGAAATCGATTGAGACTCGCGACTCGTGAACTGCCTTCTGAGTATGATGAGGTTCAGGGTTTAGGACATGTAGGTTTCAGGGGTTCAAGGTTTCGATATAGATGTTTAGGGAGTTTAGGGTTGATGGGATATAGCTTCTTAAGGGTTTGGGGCTTAGGGTAACACTGTCCCCCGTTTTGTTATCGGCCGACCTTTTCATGCCAGAATTTACAAAGGCTCTTGCTTCATGGGATCTTCCTCCAGCTGTCAGCGCAACAGCCATCAGATTGCTAAAGGCTCTTAGGCACATACATGGGGGATAATTGCCCAAAGCTCCTAATGGTAATTCCCAGTATAGAATCCCTACTTTCGTAAAGGCGCTTAAGAGCCTTGGGGTTAGACTTGAGACATGGCCTGTGGGATCCCCACCACCTGAGGCGTTGAGCTTCACGCTTGGCTTGGGGTGTGTACCCAGACCTCAACCGGAAACACGAAACCCTAAACCCTAAGGCCAACCCTAAACCTAAACCCTACAAACCCTAGAGCCCTTAATGCCGTTGCATTGATGGCTAACCTCTCTTCCTGTTACCCTAAGGGTCCAAGTACCTAATAATCATATACTCTCCCAAATAGTAACATACATAACTACTATCCGAAACCTACGTACCCGATTATTGGGTCCTGTGTACCCTTGGGGTTACAGAGCTGTAGCCACGACCTCGGTTCTCCCCTCGCAATATTATTACTGACAGTCTCCATTGTAGTTCCTTTTTTGGGGTTACCTTGTAGGATCCTTTAGATGATATAACTGGTTAAACCCAGAACAAGAACTGCAATGGAACCTATAGGTACTGTAGGAGTATTAATAATAAGAGTAATTCTATATAGCAAGCATAGATAATGGTAATCATCGCAACAGTGGTAGTTATACTAGTCACAACATTTTTATACTCTGTACAGAAAAACCTCAGCGTCAGAGAAAGGTTCTGGAGCTGGAAGCATATGGGTTGGATTTTCCCCAACAGTACCAACAAACTGAACTGTACCCAAGGCCACATAGGGTGTTAGGATTCAGGACTACGCTCATGCAATCTACCTATAGTCTCCAATTCAGATCCTTTTTTCGGTTTAACCAAGTACACTATATATTAGGGATCCTATAAGGTAACCCCAAAAAGAAACTGCAATGGAGACTATATTAAACCCTAAACCCTAAACCGGTATAGTCTGTGTCCGAGAGCCCCTAGAATTTGGGAACTCGGGTCCTCCAGAGTAGGTCCTGTTGGAAGTGCCGCAGGCCATATTGTGCCAGGGACTTCTTGGCAGGTTTTGCTACCTATCGTCTCCATTGTAGTTCCTTTTTTTTCGGTTTAACCATTTTATATATTTTGGATCCTCAAGAGGACCCCCAAAACGAACTACAATGGAGACTATAGGTAAGGTTCAGGGCTTAGGGATCTCAGACCTCCAAACCCACAACAAACATGGAAACCAACACAGCAGGCAATGTAGGCGTAAACTCCGACAGCGACGATCACTGCCTTCCGATGCTAGCTTCTGTTCTTCCCGCAGCGACTAGTTTTGCTTTCACCGCTGGTTGGGTAAGTCGTAGTACTACCCACCACTATATGCAGAAATCAACTCCTTTTGACCTGTGCATGAAGCCAAAATCTGGATCCGAGACCTCTTTAGACTCTGCTAGCCCTCGAACATCGCGTCGAAACCCTCAAGCTCTAAGCTGACTTCACCTGCAGAACTAGAGACTAAGCTGCCTGACAAAGCACTCACAGCCCCAAGCCCTATAGGGCCTGAAATCCTGAGGTCTTCAGCCTTGCAAGCTGTAACAGAAACAAGGCCTGTGGGGGATCGATGGCCCTCGGCAGTCACTGGTGGTCGCAGTTGCCATAGCGACCCTCCTCACCGCAGGGCTTTGGGTTTGGAGATTTGTGGGAGGAAGCGCAAACCGCGTGGAGGTAGGGCTGAGGGATTATTCGACAAAAGGCCAACCCTACCGTCGTACCTGTCGATCAACAATATACCAATAAAGGTCGATGCAAGACTCGGGCACGGGTAGGTGTTGGGAGGTGACGTGCGTAGTCGTAGTATAGTCGTAGCCGTAGTCGTAGAAATGATAGTAGTACTAGTGGTGGTGGTAGTAGTAGCAGTAGCAGTAGCAGTAGCAGTAGCAGTAGTTGTAGTTGTAGTAGTAGTAGTCGTCGTCGTCGTAGTAGTAGTAGTCGTCGTAGTAGTAGTAGTAGCAGTAGTAGAA
>CAJNDV010036741.1:104507-115144 GCA_905221635.1 Symbiodinium sp. CCMP2456 | reverse complement strand
AGCGGTTCCTTTGATGAATAAAAAAATGTTTGAAAGTAATGTGTCCTGTATGACTGCTGTTACTGTTGTAGTGTACCTCTGCTGCTGCGTTGCGTTTTCACGAACCTGTGGGGAGCCCTTTTGCACTCGACAGAAAAGAGTCCCGTGGTGAAACCCACTAAAGGAAGGATTGGGGACTTATGAACCTTTTGATTGGAATCGTTGTGTAATACCTAAAAGTGCGTGTAAAGCGACAAAACGCAAACGGACGCGCGTTGCTGGAAGTGGAGGATCTTTGCGAATGAGGGTGGATTAGAGTCTGCGACTTTTTGCGGAGTCAGTTCGCCCAAGGTGCCTGGAGCATGGCCGAGCTGCAACAGGGTGTTCTTTCAGACATGTTAAAGGTGTGGGAATCAAGTCCTGATATTGTATACTGGTTTCAATGTGATTCTGAAATAGCATCGTTTCCATGCAGTTGCAGCAGCAACTTCCGGCCCATCATTGTGTAATTGCATTGTTATTGTGCATTTTTGTCGGTTGTTGTGTATGTCCTGGAGTTAGTGCCATGTCAGCAGCACGACAGTTCACATCTGTCGTTTTTGACATTAATCCCAGTATTCCAACAGTCTGGTTCGAAACCATGAGCCACCGAGATCACGGCGAGAAGCACACATCGCACTGATGTCACTTTGGAGCGCCGGCCATGCCCCATGCCTGGTCTAGCCCTCTGCTTTCAGGCAGTGCCCTCAGCCTGTCCCGTGTGAAATGTCACCGGCGCACGAGCAATGGTGACCTTGTCTCGTCATTGCAGGTGACGACTTCTGGGCGTGCCTTATCTGAACTGTGTGTTACAAAATCCTCCATGCGAGCCATCCAAGGCGACCCAATACGACGCAGCACACTGCACCATGCAGTATGCACAATGCAGCCAACCACCCAGCACGGAGTGGAAGTGAACCGGAACCGGAAAGTACTGGTAGAGTCTGGTGTTCAAAACTGATCATTGGTGAGGCAATCTCCTGGCCATTCCCACTCCAAGGCGCGTGATCCGTGTTGAAGCTTCGTTTCGGCGACACGCTTGGATACTGACAGGCACACGCAGCAAGGGTGGCAAACACCGTGCACGGAACCCGATGGTGGGGTGCTGATGTAGCTTGACTTTCAATGCCACTTTGACAGATCTCAGGTCTTGGCCGCATTTTTTGGAGTGGATCCAGACTTCCTTCAGAGTCTGCAACCACAAGAACCGGTACCATCGGCATGCGATTCTTGAGAAGTGCAGCGTCATATCAACGTGTACAGCCACGACGGGCCAGGCAAAGTGCAAGAAGATCATCAATGATGCGTAGCTTAAATGCAAAGAAGAAGTGGGGAGTGTGCTAGAGATTGAAGAGTGAGCTGAGGTACTTCTGTGCATGGGCCTCAGCATTGGGCACCTTCCGCCGCCCGATGCCCGATGTGGCCCCGCTCGCGTCATCAGGCGAAGCCGCCAGACCACACCTCGCGGCCGAAATCGGAGCGAGTAGCCGGCAGAAATGTGAAAAACCCGCCTCGTGGCCTCGTGCCTTCAGAGGAGCTGCAGCGCCCGGCCGCCCGCGCTTTCGCGGAGCAGGCGCGAACGGAGCGACCACGGGCTCGGCTCCGCGCTGAGCTCCGCAGCGCGAGTCAGCGCGAGGTGGGGCTGGTCGGGGAGTTCTCAAAGCAGAGCATCTTCTACCTCAAGGAGGCCCTTTGCGGGTTTGGGGCATTGGCCGTTGTCGATGAAAAGAGACGGCAGGCGGCACAGCTGATCGATCGAGCGCATCATCGACTTGATGGGGCCAGGGGCTGAGCGGCTGAATCGCTTCGTCCCGCTGCGGCCTCTGATTCAACACGCGCAGCTCCAGTACACCCTCGACAAGGCAGACAAGGCAAAGATCTTTCAGCAGCCGGCCCAAGCTTGCTGTGCTATGCTGTGCTCACGAACCCCGAGCATGCTTTCCGCAGCCGAGCAGCTCAAGCAAAGATTTGGGCCGATTCCACATGTCACGGGCACAGCTTCTCAGGACTGAGGCATGTACTCCTTGTGTGTAGGGTCCCAAATTACGGCAGGCTCTGCTCACAACATTTGCTTGCATTCCAGACCTGTTCGATCAAAGGTTGCGCTTACTCGTCAAAAGTGTGTGGGAATGGGGAACTAGTGGCACATGGCTTCCAATGGGCAACGGGATGACGCTTCTCGGCAGAAGCTCGGGCAGCCATGCGTCACAGGTCTTTTTTGGCTTGTGGGTGTCAGGTGCGGTGACTGCAGCATGGAAGCCCACCAGGAGTCGGAAGGGCACGATCCTAAGAGCCGCCCGCTGCTCCCAGCCCAGCGTGTCCCTGTTCCAGGAGGCGTCTCGCGCTCGCCTTCTGCTTCCGGAGCTCCAGGCATTTTCTGAAAGGAAAGAGGAACCCCCTCCGCCCTCCTCCGCCCTCTTCTTCCGTCTCTGTCTCTCCTCTCTCCTTCGCGCCGCCCCCTTTTTGGCAGAGGCCCTGGCCTCGATCAGCGAGCTGGCCGGGCGGGGGCCGGGCGGGGGCCGGGCGCGGGCAGGGTGAAAGTGCAAGGATCTGATTCCTTTGATATGGCAGAGGTTAAAGATGAGGTTGTTTATTTGTTATCAGTCCAAGCATTACCGCTACATCTTTGCGAGCTCGCTGGAAGGACTTGACGGGCCGCTCCTTGCGAGATGCTGGTGGGGCCGCTCCTTGCGGCTGGCTACCGGCAGCAGGTTTCCTTCCTTCCTCTGAGATGCCGCAATGCCAGGTGCCAGGGTGGTGGCGGATGCTCTTAAGGTTCGTCTGCCCGTGCTCAGCTGATGTTGAGACCTGGACCTTCGAGCTTTCGAGGGTTGCACCTGTCTGAGAAGCTTAAGCCAGCCGCTCAGAGAAGGCGCCTCGAGGGGACTTTGCGCACACCGCCGTTCCAGCTCAGGCCTTCGCTGGAACGGCATCCGAGAGCAGGGCGCAGCCGCAACTCGGCTCAGGGCTCCTTTCAGAAAGGTCGCGGTGTCCACAAAGAGCCGTTCCATCTGAGGCACTCGCAACCGCCGTTCAGCGCAGCAGCCTGCAATGCGGGTGCCTCAGCTCAGATCCTCGGCGGTGCATCGGGTCGGCATGTCTGGATGTGTGTGTTGAAATGCATTTTGGAAGAACTGGCGCCGTAAGTAGTGAAGAACAGAGCAAGCACAAGAATCACTGCGCTCGATTAGCCGCTTGTGGGCTGAGCTCCCAAGGCCTGGACGTCTTCTGCAATTCCTTCGGCGATCGGGGAGCTGCGGCGACGGCGGGACGAGAGCACACCAGAAGAGCACCGGAGACACCGCAGCGGCTTTTCCCGTGTGGAGGCCGCGATGCTGCCTCGGAATGCCACGCTGCAGAAGCTGGACCTGGGTGTGGGAGCTCAGAGGCTCAGAGAGGCTCAGAGCCTTCAGCCGGGCCTCCGCACATCCAAGGCTGGAACTCCATCGGCGACCGCGGTGCAGTCTGCGTCTTACTGGCTCCAAGCAGAAGGGGGGCCTCGACGAAGTGCCGTCGCGATGGGGAGCTCAGGCTGTCTTGGCTGCTGCGATGAAGCAGAACACGGCTCTCGTGGACCTGGGTGCGCTGTGCTGTGCAATCGCAGTGAACTTTCAGCTGGGGACGTCCACGCGTCAGGGCTGGAGCAGAACGCCATCACGGGTGCAACGGCTCTCGCGGAGGCCTCCCGCAGCCCGGCGTTTGCGCGTTTGCGGTCGTGGTCGCGGTCTGAGGCCCTGGTCTCGAAGAAGAGCTGCATACGGCTGGCTGGCAACCCTCTGGAGGAGGCGTCATCTTGGTCTCTTGCTGCCTCTGCGCTCAAGTTCGCGGTCTTGGGAGGACAGCATCCATGCCCTGGAGCGATTGGTTGAGACTGGTCAGCCGGAGCCCGAAAGAAGCCAACGAAGCAAAGAAGCGCATCGAATCCGCAGTGCCGCAGCGCGGCACCAGGCTGGGAAGTCTGGATCTTTGGACCGTGTCCGACTGGCCTGGCTTTCCTTGGGGGGTTTCCTTGGGGGTTGTGCAGCCCCGCCTTGCTGCGCTTTAAGTCGCGCTGCAGGGGCCTCAGCGATCGTGCCTCCCTGAGAGCCGGCCTCAGAAAGTGCATCAGAGGAGAGCCTGATTGGGGCAGCCGCACGCGCCGCACGCATGTGCCGCATCTTTGAAGCGGCGCCTCGTTCAAGGCAGCGAGCTGGAAGAGGCTGAGCGAGCAGCCCGAGTCCGCGAAGCGGAAGCGCAAGCTCTTGCAGCCTTGGCCGAGGATTCCGAGAGTGCCGGAAATTCGGCCTTCCGCGAAGGAGGGCCGGCTCTCGTGGAGCCTGCGGAAAAGAGTGCCCGTCGCGCAATCGCAATCGCGTCCGTGGCTTGAAGGGCCCTTTCTCATTCGGAGGCCACCGGGGGCAGCTGGCAGAGGCGGCTGCATTGTGAAGATGGGAGAGGTTCAATCTGTTCCGCTGTCTCAGCACGAAACACTCCTTGCAGCCATTTAGGATATTTTTGGATTAGGGGCATTCAGCAAGATCATCCAGATCAGCCAGACCGGGTTCATACAGACATAGCCGACATGCAAAACAATGCAAAGCCTCTCTGCCCCTCCCAGTCCCCAAGCTTGAACAACCGCAAGTCCGCGACCCAGGAGACAGTCGCAGGACCAACACTTGAGCCCCAGCCCACTCTGGCCTGACCCACTAGCAGAAGTGCTCCATGACCCAGTAGCGGCGTCTTCCATCGAATAAGTCGAGTAGGTCCTTTTGGCCTATGTGTTGTCAGTTTATCGCCCATGGGGACGGCTTGCGGGCGTGCCGCCAGCATTGCCACCAATTCCCAGGTGGCGGCGTCTGCGGCGTAGTTGTGCCAAGATGTGCCAAGTCAAGTTTCAGATTTCGACACTTGCCGTCATTGCGAAGAGGCCACTCGAAACTCCATCCGGAAAGCTCAGCGGATAGCGTACGTGCCGAAGCCAAGTTGAAGATCACGGCGTCATCCGGGTGCCGCGCTACATCGGACTCTGAGGTTTGTGACGTGGAGGGACATTGGGACTTCTTCTGCAACTTTGTGGAGCTCTGTGACGGGGTTAAGTTCAAACTGCCGGGCAATGCAGCTCGGACTTCACGAAGGCATGGGCTTCGGCAGCCGTCACTAGTCACTGTTGCTGAGGACGGGCGCAACGCTCGCACCTCGCAAGAGCTGGACAGCCTGCGTCGGCCTGCGTCTTGCACGCTCACAGCGAGTGACAGCAGGTCAAACAAAAGAATAACGAGGAGAGTCCGCTCTGCTTGCATCTGCTGCGCTAGGAGCTGGAACTGGCTGACGGCTGGCTCTTTGTCTTCGGCGGCGATGCCTGCGACAAAGGCCCGTGACCCAGTGACCCCTGCCCCCCAACCGCAACGCCGTGCGAGCTTCTTGGAAGGCCCTGGGACACTGCGCTTCTTGGAGGCCATGGTGACGCTGAAGAGGCGACGGCTGGCGCACTGATGCTCCGCAAGGGCCTCTGAGATCGCGACTTGCCGAGGAAATATCCCTCGAGAGTTTTCCTGATCCTGGGCAATCGAGCAGCCTGGCGAGAAGGGCGTGCGACTCATGTTCCGTGTTCTGAAAAGAGCGGCCGTGAGCTGAGGACCTGAACAAGATGAGATGGACTTCGGAGCTGACCCCGTCCGAGCTGAAGCGCATCAAAGAGGTGGGCTCTTTTGGCTCATTTGGCGCCTGGCACTAGCCTGGCCTAATGGCCCTTTGCAGGTCCCTCGAGCCTTCTGGCAGTCCCGTCTCCCCGGCAACTGCTTGGATCCCAGTTTGGATCGGAGGCTGTTGCTCGTCAGCGCTTGAGTCGCCTGAGGTCCCACACACTGGGAGTATCTGAGGAGAACGGTCGCACAGGAGGAGGGCTTGAACGAGGCTTGGGTCGGACTCTTCTGAGGGTGACCCGGTGAGAGCTGAGCAGAGCTGGGCTGAGCAGTCTCTGCTTCAGGATGAAGTGACGGAGAGGATGATTCTGAACCGGAACACCAAAGCCAACAAGCCTGCAGCACAGCACGCCGCTGCTTCCACAAGGGCTCGGCAACTCCAGCTTGAGGCTACGGTACATGCTGGACTGCGACATGGGATCAGTCGGGGACTTCGAGTTCAGACGAGAGGCGGGGAACGGCGGGTGCTCTCTGAGACTTTGAGGCTTGGGCCCAGAGTTCTCGACCCACCCTCAAATGTCGCGTCACAAAGAATGTTTCCACTCGTAGTGAGCGACCAAGCAAATGCTGTGTCATGCCGTGGATCAGAATTCTCCTGCCTGTTTTTTTTCTTCTTGTTTTGGAGTTTTTTTAAATCAAAATCCAAATCGCTTTCGAAAGACTCCAAGATACATGTTGAAAAGAAGGACAGAAACACGGGAAACCGCATGGTTTTCGGCGCAGAAGCTTTTTTTGGCGGATGTAACCCGGGAGCCGCAAGAGCGTTCAATGGCGCTTCACGTGGATGCTCCCATGTGGTAGACCATGCCCCCACCTGTCTGTGGCAAAAAAAGATCGTCTTCCAATTCTAATCGACAGGGGCACAGCCTTTCGACCAGATCTTCCTTAGATCTCTTTTGCCCTTCAGCCGCAGGAACTAGCCCACTTGCTGAACGTGCGCAAGGAGGAAGTCACGGACGAGGCCTGGAGAATGCTAAAAAGAGAAGCCACTCGCCCTGCGAGTGTCTGCGCCTCGCATTTCTCGCCTCATGAGTTCGGTGGTGTGCCCCTAAACCCTAAACCCTAAACCCTAAACCCTAAACCCTAAACCCTAAACCCTAAACATGGAGGATGTCGTCGAGAGCTACGAGCGCAGCGTCGCTCCGGGTGGTGTGATGAGGCTGGTGCGGGCTTCCGGGCTTCAGCACGGGAGATGTAAAAGAGATGATCGCGCCCAGGAAGTTCTTAAACCTCGGGCAGCTCGCTCTCCTGATTGACGGGACGCTCTTCGTTCATGGCCAGGTCTCGACAAAGAGCGCAGCCTGTAAGAAAACTCTGTCATCAGTTCGCTCGCATCTCCCTCAGATCATTGGCAACCAGTTCCCGCCGGATCAAGTCATAGGCGAGGGCCGTTCTCCGGCAGCCCCCGGACAGAGGAAAGCGATTCCCTGACAGGAGCAGATGATGAGAGTACAGCATGGAGCTTGGGTGTGGTACCTGGAGAGGCGCGGGCGTCCCCCAGATTGCAAGCTGTCTGCGGAAGGTTGCTGCCAGCATGTAGCATGTGTCACCGTCTAACCTGGATGTGCAGCATGGAAGCAGGGCTTCTCAGGCAAGCCCATCTCCGTACATCCAGTGGGGAACATGGCATCCTCGAAGAAAATACTCTAGGCACACAACGTCCTCTCGAGCCGCCCTAGCTCAGATACTCCAAGTGGAGCTTAAGCGTCATTCTAACTCCTAACTTCTTTCTGCCACGGGTTCGCTTCATCCGGCATGGCAGCCCAAATTCCCTCCGCCGTCCCTGGCAGGAACAGCGAGAGGAGTGTCTGGAGCCACCTGGGTAGCAGAAAGCTCTGGTGCCTTCTCTGCGCAGTGGAAGAGCACGCATCTGCCCAGAACGTGGATCGCAAAGATCAACAGCTGGGCAGCCTCCGAGATCAGGCGCAGCGCCCCACGCAGCGCCTCATGCGATGCGGGATCGGGTAGCCTCGAAGATCTGCTCTCAGGGACTGGCAGCATCGTCCGCAGTGGGAAGTGCCGCCGAAAGTGTCGACCTTCGAGCCGCCCGGCCCAAGCAGCCGGGAGTCACGTCCTCGTCGGTTGTTGTCGCGCGCCCTCTTGTGCAGGTCTTGGTCCCAGCGCGGGGCCTCCGAGCTGATCGCCTACGGCACCCCGGGCACCCGGTATCCCACCGTCATCTACTGCAGGCCGGGCCGAGGGCACCAAAAGCACTGCCCTCTCTCGTCGTCTCTTCACTCCTGTCTACATCTCTCTACTTTGATCTGTGAGGTATTTGACGGAGCAGAGCATGCCCCTTCCCTTGCCGGACAACATGGTGGAGTACTTGAAGCAGTACGGCGTGAAGTTTGTGGTGGTGGGGCACACCCCGCACGGCAACGCTCCAACGGTTGTCATGCACAATGGGGTGACCTTGATCATGGGCGACACCTCCTTCAGTCGCCGGGCAACAGACGCGCGACGCGTTCCCCCCCAGCCACAGAAGGGCTCTCCCCTTGAATCAGCCGGCCTTGTAGAGGATGTGCTTTCCTGCTCAGGTGACGTGAAAGCCAACCGCTTCTTCCAGGGCGACAACCGGGGGAGTGCGGCCTGCAGCATCGAGTACCGTGGCCACGCTTGGTCCGTGCACGGGCAGACGGACAAGGCTTGGCTGTTGGCTGTCGCAACCAGTGCTTTTTTTCTTCTCCGTCAGGAGGGTTGAAGGGTCTGCGTGTCTGCGTGCTGCTGCGCGCACAGGCCCAGAGCTTCGACTACTCCGTCGGCCCTGGCATCACACCGGGCTGTGATCCGCTGGTGGGTCGCTTCACGAAGCCAACAAAAGAAGGCGCGTCTCCTCGTCAGCTCAGGTTTGGGGGGTCCGTGCTTCACCCTCTCCAGGCAAGCAATTCTTCGTGAAAGCCAAGCTGAAGAACACGGATGATGAGACGCAGTACTTGCTGTGCCTCGGTATGCGGTGAAGCCGGGCGTTCTAGGAAGTGCTGTTGGAATTGGGAGCCAAATGACCTCCTAGTCCTAGTGCTTCGGCCATGGCTCTTACGGCATTACGTGCCCTCATGTGCCCTCCCTTCCGCCCTCCTTCGGTCCTAGACCAAGGAGTCACGTGCAGGGCTTTCGCTACGAGTATGCGGTGTCCAGCAACGACGAGGCCAGCTGCTAGTGACTGCTAGTGCGTGCTCTTAGGGGGCTTTCAGCCTCATGGTGAGCTCGTGCTGAAAGGTGGCCACGGCCATCGAGGAGGGCTCGGTCCACTTCTTGTCGGAGAAGCTGCTGATGGAGTTCCTGGAGCAGGATGTGATGTCCAAGATCCGGCATCTCTTTCACATGCTCGACATGAACGATGACGGCACCATCTCCATGACGGAGCTTGTGGTCGCCATCAACGATCCGCTCTTCCGCCGTGGCTTGCGCAGCATCTTCCCGACCTTGGACCCAATCTCCTTGCTTGGCAGCGCCACGCTGATGGATGGAGAGCTGGGCCCCGAGCAGTTCCACGACCTTTGCAAGAAGCACGCCGACAAGGGAAAGCTGGAGAGCTGCATCTACTTCCCCCTGGTGGTGTCTGGGGAGCCCTCAGCGGTAGGAGCTTTTCCAAAGGCCGGGGGCATTTTATGGACTGTAAGGCTTCTTGCGCCAGTGTCTCTCGCGACACAGTGCAGGCGCTTCCGAACTTCCACTGCGTTCCGACCAAGTACGTGCAGCCCGGGCACCTGACCGTCTTCAAAGGCCACTTTGACAGCTGGTTCCAGCAGCCGAGAAGCTTCGAATGCGACCTCTCCCGCCTCAAGTGCCCAGATGCCCGGCCGCATCCCATGGCCATGCCATGGCCATGGTCTTTCGTGAAGTCAGCAGGTCCACGGCTCTCGGATGCCCTGTCGCTCCCAAGGATTCCTCGCAGATGAGCGAATTCTGCAAGTCGTTGAAGCCTCACAAAGCTGCGACTTCTTGCATGCAGCTCGCGCCGAAAAGAAGACCAGCGTTGTTTGTGCTTTTCCCCTCCTGTGAAGTCCTCATGGATTCCTTTGAAAGCGAGGTCGGCGATTGCGGCACTGAACATTCCGGAGGTGGAACGAAGACGCTTGAAGATCCCTGCAGCAGGGCAGTACTTTGCATGGAGCCGCTCGGCGAGTCGACTTGGAGGGAGCCTTGTCGATCAGCAGATGGGAGCCTTGTCGGGGCTTGGAGACCTGAGTGGGAGACGTGCGTGAGGCTATCCCTTCTCTTTGGTCCGCAGCTGGAAGTCATCCACATCGGAGCTTCCGAAGCCGGGGGCCAGCATGGACCCTGATGTGGCTTTCCTTACTGTGGGTGGCTTTGTCTACTTTGCAACTTGGCCCGGCGAGTTTCAGATTGCTGGTAAGGCCGCAACTCCAACAGCGAAACTCTCAAAAGCGATCCTAAACTCCCGAGACCTGACTTCTTAGGACGACAACTACCAGCCAGTGCACATCAACGCTGCAGTGCCCGACCCAAAGGGTCGCCTGAGATTCGGACCGCCGAGGCACCACGAGCCGTTACGGGACCGCTAGCAGTCAGCAACAAAATAGCCCAATAGCAGTAGCAATAGCAATAGCAATAGCAATAGCAATAGCAATTGTAATAGCAATAGTAATAGCAATAGTCGTAAATTAATACGAGTATGATTACAGAATAAGAGTAATACTAACAAGAACAACGCTTGCCACAAAAGAATTGCATAAGAGTGAGACGAACGATAGTAACAACGCCGATATGCATGGGTGTAAAAAAATAAATAAGTACAATTAAAAAGAAATATATATATATATATATATATATGCTACCCCCCTCATGTGCCTACCTTTGGTGTGTGTTTGTGGTGCTTGTTTGTTGATTTTGTATACTCATGCATGTAGTATGCTTAAGAACTAACAGTTGCTAACAATGTCCCGTGAACACCCTCCAACACCAGATCACTACGAT
>CAJNDV010036741.1:65088-97280 GCA_905221635.1 Symbiodinium sp. CCMP2456 | reverse complement strand
CCCCCCCCAAATATACATTAGTTGTGCCCGGTTCCTGGGGCACAAGGTGGCGGGGAACGTATAAGGACAGGGGGTTTGCCACCAAGGCTGCCCCTGATGCTCATGATGCTGGGTTCCCCTTCCCCTCAAACGACTTGAAATCGGGTCCGAGCCAACCCCAAACGAGAGCTTCTCTCGAAGTGATCCGAGGGGAGTCGTGTGAAAAAGATTCGTGTGGAGTCAGTGTGTGGTGCGAGTCTGCTCAGGTAGTGGACTTTTCCTCTTGTTGCGGTCCATGTTCACATCAGTCTCATGTCCATGTGGTGTCCATGTTAAGCCCATGTTCATGCCCATGTTAGTCCCATGTTGCAAAACCACCTCGTCGAAGGGACCCCCCAAACCCCCTCAATACATACATTCCCGCGGCCCCGAAAATGTATATTCGAGGGGGGGCCTACGTTTTTCGAGTTGCGCTTCCGTTCTCTTCACAGGCTGCCGACTCCACATCTCTGTCAAAACCGCTGGCACCGCTGCCGCTCTCCTTCGAAGATGTCCACTTCAGGCGCTGTGTCCCTCTCTGCCTCTGCCTCTGCCTCTGTCTCCCCGTGCTTGTGCGAGGTACTCGGAGGCGGAGGTCTTGTGTGGCTTCTCGCTGCAGCTCGCTGCGGGTGAGCTAGGCACCCAGCGCAGAGCCAGTGGAGACTTTCGATCCCTGCAGCGTCGCGGAGCCCCAAGGACTTGTGCTCTCGTGGGCTTATCGGGATGCGGAAAGCATGTGCCCCAGTCGCTTGCCGCGCAGCACGCAGTGTACGAGTGACTCGTGTGGCTCAGGACGTCCGCCCTTCGTCTGCTCTTGCGGGATTTCGAGTCCTCCTCGGGCAAGATCACGCTAGGTCCGGCGCCCGGCGCCGAATCGGAACAGGACATCCAGAGGACTCGATCAAAGCGGTGCCCAGGTGGGCAGCTCGTGCAGATGCTGGATCTCGCTCATGTCCGGACGCTGATCTCCGCCTTCCCGGCGGTTTCTGGAGCCGTGCGTCAGGAAGAGCATCAGTCTGCGACGGCAGGTGGCGCCGCAGGCGCCAGCACTGCTGGGCACCAGCGTGGCCAGCGCCATCGCGCCAGCGCCCCAGAGCTCAAAAATGGCCCCAAAACAGCATCGGTGACAGCCGGGGTCCGTCGTGACGGACCGGACCGGACCGGCCCGGCACTTCTGAGGTTTGGAGCCAGCGGTGAGGCAAGCAAGGAGCAGATCGAGGCGACAGGACACCGCAGGACGACGCAGGACGCAGCCCACGTCTCGGCGCTCGCAGGCGGCTTCCAAAGCGGCTTCGGCCCACGACTTCGTGAAGTGCAGGACAGGCACCTCAAAAAACAACTATATCGAGGCCTTCCACGGACTGTGCCCGAGGCCGCAAGGATACGAGACGCCAGTTGGAAGAGGAGGAGAGCTCTTGTCGCTTGGCTTTGGCTCTTCGTCTGGTCTTGTGAGATGGCTTCGCGTTGCCGAGGTCCGGTGGCGAGCGACAGCGGCTGGCCCTGGCAAGTGCAGCCGGCTCGAAAGAAGAGAGGGCGAGCCGGCTCGAAGTCGCGTCGTTGCGTTCTGCATCTCTGGTGCCAGGGGCGCTGATTCGGGAAGCGCCGATCTTGCTGTTGGACGAGCCCACGTCTCGGCCCCGGCAGCAGCGAGGCAGAGGTTTAGCTCAGAAGGGGCCCGGCGGCCCCAGTGTGTCTTGGGTTGACACTTCCAAGTTTCTGAGCTTCTGCTCATGAAGAGTTTGATAGAACAGCAAACCAACTCTAACTGGAGGCAGTCATAACAGCAGCTGCCAGAAGCCTTAGGCCTGAATTATGATGGCAGTGGAAGCCCCTTGAGAGCAAAACGTGTGTGGATACCTGACTTGCCGTTGTTGCTCGGGCCGCCAGTCTTCTCAGGAAGAGCCCAACCCCACCGGAACTTCGAGCTGCATCCTTGCCTGTACAACCGTACAACTGCCCGGCTGTCATGGCAATCTCTTCCTATAAGGAATCTTTATACGCCGTTTGTTCCTGAGCGCATCGGCAGGAGGGCCTAATGCTTTTGTCCAGGACCTCATTACACATGTATACCCCAGTGAGAGAAGCCGATTCCTGTGTTGGCGATGCAGAGCCCTGAGACGCTGTGTTGCAAGAGTATAAGGAGTTCAGTGACAAGGCTAGCATCGTGCCTCGGTGTTTTCTTCTGGTCCACCGCTTTCTCTCGGCTAGCGGCGGCTTAAGATCTTTAGCACTCCCGAGGTCCGGACTGGATGCAGCGACTGCCTCGGCTCTGGCGCAGGCTCTTGCCTGTAAGGTCAGAGACGGTGAGTGGCTTCAGGAAGCTGACTCAGCTGTGTCGAAACAGAGTGAAAGGGCGAGGTGTCAAGTGCTTCATTGTGGGCACAAGCCACATCCGAAACCTGGAACCCCTGGCGCGTTGCCGAAGTCTCTTGTGGAGGCGGTCCTGTCTCCACGCCCCAGCCGGCCCACGACGCTGATCGCAACGCACAGCCTTGCCTTGATCCGGAGCGCCTGTTGCAGTCGTCTCCTCTGAACTACTCTTTACCCTTCCTGGGCTTTGGGGCTTTCGTGGGTGGTTCTCAGCAAGAGGAGCTGCGAGACTGTGGCGGTGGTTTCGGGCGGCCGCGTCGTGCAGCGCGGCCGAAGCCCCAGCCGGGGTTTTCAGCGGGGAGTGGTTCCCGTCAAGTTCCCGTCGTACTGGTGGCGGCAGAATGCCTTGCAGGCAGCTTCTCCGAGCTGATCACCGATTCCTCAGGGCACCTTGCGCAGATCATGAGGTTCCAAGTCTGAAACTGAGCTGTGCTAGACGACTTGGCGCCTGTGCCTGACAGGTCTGGGGAGCTCGAAGAGACCTAGACTAGGCCTTGGCTGTGGGCACGAAAACAAAGGCCAGTATAATGGCCAGCATGGTGATGCTCGGTGGCGACGACGCCTGCAGAGGGAGCCGATTCTCGAGATTTTTCGGGACGGTTCAAGCGTCTTCGAGCAGAAGGCACCGCCAGATCGACGAAGGGATGAACAGGATGCTCGGAGCACCAGGGCTTCGGCCAACCCGGCCCAGCTGTCCGTGCAAAAAAGATCCCTGCGCGTCCCAGCTAAGATGCCACATCCAACTGGTCTCCAACTGGTCGGAGTTTCAGGGCTTCTTTGCTGACAGCTTCTTGGTTCGTGAGCGGCCCCAGAGCCGATAGCAGAGGGAGAAAGCGGTGATCTCCAGAATACATAAAAAGGATTCTATGATCTTCTACGCAGATTGCTTTCGAGACTTGTTGTGACGCCGCGTCCTTTTTGCTGCATCTCGTGTTTTTGAAGCCGTGTTTTTTTTTATACAAATTTTGGGGGTTGGTGCGGTAGATGTCAGATGTGGCATGGGAAGCCATGGACTTCGGCCTTCAGCTTCTGCGGAAGACGGTGCGGCGTCTGCCTCTTCTTCCTCCTTGCCGTTTCTGGGTTCTTGTTAAGGGATTTACTTTAAGTTACCATAATAGGGATCTATGGTAAATAATATGGTTTCCATATTATGGGAACTTAAATTAAATCCCTTAACAAGAACCCAGGTTTGGTGCACTTTCTTCATGCTCAGCGACTCCCTTTTCAGCTTCCACCGGGGCGGCATCTGGCGGGCCTACTTCGTGGCAACGCCCGAGATGTGGGATTCCATCCATCGCCACGGGCAAAGCTCCCCGGGCGGCATCTGGAAATATGACCAGGCCAAAATGGAGGCCAACCACGCCGTCAGATACCTCTTTCGGAAGACCTACAGCACGCTGCTGGACGTCTCCTGCAACGTTGGCTTCACTTTGGCCAACTTACTTCGACGCCATCCGACAGCCAAGCACTTTGGGACCGACATTAGCAGAGTCATGGTGGAAGAGACGCAGAGGAACTGCCCCAGGCCCAACTGCCTGGCCGCACAGTTCGACCTGGGCCGTCTCCAGGACATCGGGAGCGCTCCGATGCTGCGCGAAGCTTGGCCCAAGGAGGAGCCGGTTCCGGAAGCTTTCGACGTGATTCTAGTGTCCGACGTGCTGAGCTTAGTTGGGCGCAGTTCGTTGGCAAGTTCCAAGGCCAACCCATGTCCTGAGATTCAATTCTGTGAACCAGCTATTGAGTCTGCTAATCCCACCCCCGTAATTGGCCCTTAATACATGGAAGCCTTCCTACATTGCACAATGGACAGCGGGGGAGGGGGCGAGGGATCAATGCCATTGAAGCAAAAACATCCTGAGATCCTGGGAGACAGTTGTTAGCGCCTCTTTTGCTGGATTCAATGTTTCTGGGTTATGGTTTGTCGATTTTGAGTAAATTTAGGGATTCTAGGTTCAGAGGTCATGGGTTTAGGACCTCTAAGGCGGATTTTAGGGTTTCTGTGTTTGCCGTTTCTGGGTTCGGGGCTCGGGGGTTCAGGGTTTCTAGGTTTAGTGACTTTAGTGTTTCGGAGGTTTGAGGAGTCTAGGTTCAGGGTGTAGGGTTTCTGGGTTTCTGGATTTGTCTGCAACTTTTGCTACACCCATTTACACAAGACCCTGAGCCAGCATAGGCACAAGGAGTGACAAGGAGACAGCTTGAGTATCCGATAGTAGCACACCTCCCGAGAATACATGATGAACTTTTCCTTACTGGGACCCCATAGACCACCACACTAACAAGTAATCTACTCTAGAAGGGCCTTGCTAAAGCAGATGGACCCCTACGTACATGGATGTCCGTCCACCCACATTTAAGATGGACAGGGCGGGGGGAGGGATCCATCGCATCGGGCGGGCCAAGGCTAGGGCTGGGAAGTTGCAGAAACGCAAAGATTCTCAGAGACAGTCCTACATGTTCGTGTTTCGGAAACGCACATCCACTGAAATCCTACACTTAGCTCCACTATCAGTGTCGGGGAGTCCTATATGCAGCTTTCTTTCATTTTGCGCCCCACCATGCACTAAGGGGTGTGGATGCTGGACGGTATCAATGCTTTCACGTGCGGTGTTCGAAGCCTTTCTGGCCGTCGCCGATTGCACTTCTTGCTCTTGCTTCTTTCTCGTTCCTGCGTGAGTCTCTAAGTTTCGAACCTGCTTTTCATAGCGAAATTCATATGGTTTCCCTTGTGTTTCGGACTTGAATCCTGATTGTTGGATGCTTCATCCCGAACTTGATGCTTGACCGAAGCGATTACGTGTACGGCACTAGGCAAGAGTGTTCTCGCTTTGAGCCGCCTCCCAAGAGGCCACTACGACTGTTGCAGATTTTGCTATCCGTGCCCCTGCACTAGCTTCAGTGTCCGGCGCAGGATGAAACATGCGCCACGAAGAGCCGACCCTTTCTTCGCTCGCTTCTTTTCGTCTTTCTGGTCACCGTGCCTTAGAAACATGCGCAGTGCTTCATCCGTCCTGAGTCCTTCAGGTTCTGATCTACATCAGCTGGGGCGGGATGCCGCCCTTCTTCCTGCGGTGTCACTGCTGTTGCTCTGTGTTCCGCAGCTGGGCCTTGTCCTACCAGAAGACCTTCCTCGAAAACATCGCCAGCCTGGCCAGTGACGAGGTCGTGTTCTCACAACACCAGAACAACATCGTAGTAACTACCATGATGAGAGATCTGAATGTCCACTTCGATGAGGAACGAGGTGTCTGGAGGCTTCCGGGCAAGGCGAAAAGAAATGCCACCGCTTGAGAGAAGGAAAAGGGCCCGGATTCGGGGCGAAAGCCTCCAAGCAGGAGCAGCCCATAGCAGAGCAGAGCATCCCGCACCTTGGTTGGTTTTCGATCTGCGACCCGACGGAGCTGCGCTCGCCGAGCTCTAGCGAAAATGAAGCAGCGGCCGTGTCTCAGGGGCCGAGAATCCTGCCGGGTGCCTGCAGCAGACCCTGGATCAAGAACGTGTCGCATTTCACTTGTTTAAGATATTGCCTATGCCTACCTGACCTACCTGGCATGACCAACTCAATAGGAGCACTGACACCATAGGCACTTCCCGCAATAAGCACGCACCGACATACACATGAACAGCCCGTACTTGCCCAGCTCGGCTCTTGAATGAAGCTTTCGCTGCCATGGCTGTGGCTTCTGAGCAGCTTCGTTTTTTGTGCTCGCAGCTGGAGCTGTCAAAGGTGGGAAGAGGGCCGGAAAGGATTCTGGGAAGCCTTGGAGGCAAGGAGGCCGTGGCACCCCTCAAAGCGCCATGCAGCTCAAGCTCCTCTCGACTTCCAAGACTTCCTCGACTTCGACTGCCCGCCAGCCGCGGTCACGGTCCTTGCCTTCCAGCTGCTGGCCGACCTGGAAGCCGGAGATGGCCTCAGCCAAGACAGGCTTCTTCAACTGGAGGAGCTTTTGAGGCACGCCTTCGAAACCGAAGGCCGCGCCCTGGCCGCGATGCTCTGCTCTGGCTTCCCAGTCTTCGGTGTGCTGGACTGGCTCGCGGAGGAGATCCTCGACCCGAGCGACGAAAGCCTTGCGGACTGCGTTGGCGTCCGTGCCGATCAGTTCCACAAAGCGCTGCACCACCACGTGCCTGCGCCTACGTGGCTTTCCGGGCTGCCCATGCCGCTGCCGATGGCCGCGGCCCTGGACTTCCTCCTGGCCACGCGAGGCCAAGGAGGCTGCGGCGTCGGCCGGGCCGCGGCGACCTTGGCGCTGGCCCTGGCGGAGCTGCGCCCCGTCGGCAGCGACAGCGAGACCTGTCACTTCAACCTGGGCTCGGCGGCTGAGGCGGGACCCGCTGCTCTCCCGCTCCCGCTCTTCACGCTGCTTGCGAAGGCACAAAATCTCCTCTTGGAAGAGGAAGGCGCTTTGGCCCTTCGGCTGCTGCATCGGAGGTGGTTGCCTGCCAGGCTTCTGCACGAGCTTAGCCGGCTGCTCCTGCCCGTGTCGTCCCGCGAATCGGACTCAGAGCAGAAGGGGCCCTCGGAGCCCTCGGAGGATTGTTTGATTCTGATCTACACCTTTCCGACGGAGGAGATCCGCAGGGACGTGCGGAAAGCCTTGGCCTCCTTGCAGTCGAACTACGTGGAGGCCACTGGGGGGGGGGTAGGGCCTGTAGGGCTTCAAAAAGCGCCTCTCTTCTCTTTGCGTCGAAATACAACTTTATAAAAGCCGCCCCCCCGGCCCGGCCCGGGGCCCGGGCATGTCCGGGGCCCCCGGCACCTCCCTCTGCGAGGCCTCCTTGGGCGAGTCCAGGCGGCCTCGGCTGGTGGTCTTCGTCGACGCCGACAGCGAGCGCTTGCTGAAAGCGGATCTGGTGCCCTTCACGAGCTTGGAGATCCAAGCGGCTGTGATCCCAGAGACGGAGCTTCGCCGCCCCATGCCCTCCTACAGCTGCCAGCAAGGGGAGTTCTGCGTTTCTGGAGATGCGGAGATGGAACTTCAGGTGGACGCCCACCGCGCCAAGGTGAACGGGACGCAGTACTGGTCTCCCACCTATCTGCGTATCTCGCGCTACACGGCGGGGCCCCTCTTCCTCCATCCCGCCCTGGACTCTTGCCGGCATTTCCTCAAGATCGACACCGACTTCTTCTTTACCCAAGCTCTGGAGAGGGACCCTTTCCGCCACATGAAGGATTCGGGCCTCCGCCTGGGCTACTGGCAGATCCACGTCCAAGGCCAGAGACAGGAAAACTACATGCAAGCCTCCCTGGCTTTCTTGGAGGACACCCTTAATTACTCGCAGTCAAAAAGTCTTGTCTTGGGGAGTTTCTTTCGTCAAAAGAGCACCTTTGCTTTGAGGAGCAGCAGCTGCGCATCCGCAACCGGCGCTTCGACGCGCGCGGCCGCTTCGAGGAGAAGGCGAAGAAGCTGCAGATCTCCTTGGAGTCGGTCCCGGTGGCGCTGCAGGCGTCCACCGTGCTGTTCCTCGGAGCGGTCGTGGTGGGAAGTCGGGGTGTTTTCCTTTTTTTTTTGGGACCATTGTCGCGGGATTTGTTTAGGATCCAAAGCGGTGCCGAAGAGGAGAGCCGAGGTACGGCTGCCTCTTCGGCGGTGACACGCGCTTCTTCCGGGAGCCGCTGTACCAGTCTTTCTTCGAGTACATGGATCGCCAGCGAGGCACGTCCGGTCTGCACCGGCGAGGGCGACAGTAGACATGCACGTTTGCAGCTTTCTCTCGCTCTCCATATGTATTTGGTCTCTGTTTCTCTGTCTCTCTGATTCTCTGTGTATATACGTATATGTGTGTATACAGGCGCACAGATACCAATCAATCAATCGATCAATCAACGAAGCAACGAAGCAATGAATCAACCAATAAAGCACTGAAGCAATGCGCCGATCAATGAAGCGAGCAATGATTCAACCAATCAAGCAACAAATCAATCACCAATGAATCAATACATCAATCAAGCAATGAAGGAATCAAGCAATCAACCAATGAATCAACCAATCAGTGAATCAATGAGTTAATGAATCAAAGTAATTAAGGAACCAATGAATCAGCCAACCACCCACCGACCAACCCACCAACCGGACAGACCCACCCACCGACCAACCGACCGACCAACGGACCGACCAATCGTGTGAGTCAGTCAGTCAGTGAGTCAACGAATTAACCAACTCATCTTCCAATCTCTCAATCTATCCATGTATCTCTCAATCTATCCACCCATCTATTTCTCTGCCTGCCTGCCTGTCGGTCTGTCTTGTCTGCATATCTATCTGTCTACACGGTCGCCCTTTGCAGGCTTCGAGCGTTATGGTTGGAGCAATCAGCCCGCCGGCTGCAAAAGTCTCCTCCACACCTTTCCGCCTCCGCGTGTGCCCAGGTTCTTCCTGGGCACCGCAGCGGCGGCCTTCCTGGCGCCCTGTGAGGTGCGGGAGCTCAGAGAGAAGAGACAGACATGCCGGCGCAGCCGCAGCCGCAGTGCTTTTTTTTTTTTCTTTCTGAGGTGAGCCGGCTTTATGTAAGCGGCGTGCACCAGGACGCCGCATGTTGCGTGCTTCGAGCCTTCCACTCCCCCCCAGCCCGCCTTGACGAAGGGCAGCTTGGATCTACTCGTACGAGCGTAATTTCTCTTTGACTCGAAGAAGCAAACATTAAAAGGAGTTGGGTCGGGAGGTTCTGCCGGCCCAGGCCAAGCTCCGCGAACTGAACCACCCCTGATCGTATTGCTGGGAGTGCCCTGAATTTGGAGAGGGGCCACCCCCCACGGCCTGTATGTGCAGGAGTCCTCCATCAACGTGTCTGGCAGCAGCTTGGATGAGTGTTCAAGTCAAGCTTCGGGAGGAAGTTTGCAATTCCTTTGCTGCTCTTGAGGTGAACTGACCGAGTTCCTGCTGGGTGCAAGTCACAGCTTCATGCGGTGAGCGAAAATCTGGGAAAGTCCGCCGCTTTACCGATGTTCTTGAGTCAGCTCCTACTTCCAGAAATGTCGTGGTATACATCGCGTTAGGCTCAGAAGGCTTCGATTCTGTAGAGACTCCCCCTGGGGCGTAGTGAGATGGCCTTCCGCTCGGCTACAGCCCCAGCTGGGATGGGACCTCTCTCCTGACCTTCATCTTTCCGTCCTGTCTCGGGTCTCCGTGAGGCGCGGCCACTCCGATTCCGCCTGACCAGGCTCTTGCGCGCAGGCCCGCGAGAGATGCCAGAGAAAGTCTGCTTGCCTTCTTGCGGAGAAAGTCTCTAATTATGTTGGCTGCTCAGGAGGTGCAGAAGACGCAAAGCCCCGATGGACACTGCCCGAGGCCTCGCACGAAGTGCACATCAAGTCCGGTATACGCTTCTTTGCACCAGGCAGACTACCACAAATATACGTACCAGCCATCCATCCCGGACAAGCACTTCAACATCGGCCATTGGAACTATGACCGGACCCGAGACCCGAGAGCTCCATGCCAAATGTGTCGCCATGCGCCCTTTCCTCACCGAGGCCCCCATCACCATGTGGCTGCGTGCTCGGCGCCCCGCCATGGAGAAGGTGCTGGGTGACGCGCGCGGCCGAGACTCCTGGCCAAGAAGGGTGGAAGGGGAAGCACAAACCTGTGGCAAAGGTGTACACCACCCTCACCAGCACGGGAAGCGCCCTCTGGTCGCCCATCTACGCCGCTGGCTCGCAGCAACAAATATCTGTCCAACAGCAGCAGGCCCTGTTCGAAAATCGTCACCCTCAGGGCAACATCCACGCCAACCTCCCTGGCTTCGGCTACAAGTTCCTTGGGCTGGTAGGCAGGGGGGCTTGGCTTGTCGCTGCTTTGCCCATCTTTATTCAGTTAGCAATGACCATTTCCATTTTCTAACCATGCACACCCCCTAGCACCCAAACCAGAACAACCTGTGCCTCACCCCTTAACCCACCGAATGACCCATAGGAAAGACCCACCTGAAGACCCAAAACCATAACCCATAACAACCTTATACCTCAACCCTAAACCCACCGAAAAACCCAACCCCAATACCCATACCATGGAACCACCAGAAGAACCATACACCGGTGCAAGCGGTGGGACTTGGGTTGGCCTAGTGTGGTGTTCTAGCGGGGTTTGCAGTGGTCCTACTGAATGGGATTCTTCTAAGTTGGGTTCTTCAAGGAGTTGTGGTGGGTCTGATTCGACAGTGGTAATGGTATTGAGAGGTCTTAAGCATAATGTGGTTATGACCCTTAAGATGCTACAGGTCATAACTTCATTGTTGTTACTACCTTGTCCCCAAACCTTATTCCTATTATAGATATTATTTTAGAATACCATTCCCATTCTCAAGGGTTAAGGATTTCGGGTTGGGAATACGGGTTTTTCTATGGGGGTATTGGTGTATGGGGTTAGAGTGTTTTTTTTCTATGGGCATCTTCCTATGGGTCTTTTGGTGGTTCCATCCTAGAGGTCTTGATGTGGGTCTTTCGGTGAGTTGTGCTAGGGGGTGGTGCATGGTTAGAAAACGGAAATGGTATTTGCCAACTTATTCTGCGGCTGCATGTGTGTGGCAGAGAGACAGGCGCTCTGATCGGCTACAACCTGGCCGTCCCTCCCCCAGCAACTCTCTTGCGTGTTTTTCTAAAGCCCTACGCCCTACGCCTTTGATTTTGATCTGGCCGTTCTGGCTTCTATCAATGCACTTGCGTCTCAGGTCATGTACGTGACTTCCCGTACTGAGGCCTGAGAGCTTCGGGATTCGGATCTCAAGGGGAGAGTTGCGTTTTGTTTGTGATACTCTTTTTTTGTTCTTCCGGTGAGGCGTGGATGTTCCTGGAGAAGATGCGTCTTTATGCCCTGGGCGACGAGCGACTCGGCCGTTCAGAGTTCGGGCACTGGCCAGGTCAGGCTTGCAAAGATTCGCGGGGCTCAGGCTAGTCAAGAAGGGCTTCTTCATGTCCGACGCAGAGGCACCGGATTCCCTAAAAGTTTGCGCTGCAATCTCGAACTCAGGGAAAACCGAAAAATGCCTGCAACCTTCTGCAAACTTGCGGTGTCGGTCTCCAGGAGGCGCACTCGCGCCAGCACAAGTACGACCACGAGGCCCCGGGAGCTTGTAGGCTGAAGGGCTCCACTCCGACTCTGCAGCTCTGCAGCGTGGGGCACGGTCTGGTTGCTGCATCGGGAGAGCGAAGCTTCGCATACGAGAAGAGGGATCCGAAGCTTCGCATTGCCCGCGCTGAGCCTGGGGCCCTCTGGGCATCAAAGCAGGTGGAACGGCTGAACCATCTCTGGGAGGAGGTGGAAGAGGGCAAGCGGCAGGCCTGCCCCTTTTGCAAGTCCTTCTGTCTCTGGAAGCAGGCCATCTCCGACGCCACGCAAGCCAGATCCTTTGACAGGCGGAACACGATGCGCAGGCAAGCTTGACCCCATCATCTGAGCTCTTTGCAGGCTGTGTGAGCATTTGGCCGTGGATGCTGAGAAGCTTCCGGTGACCGAGATCCCCAAGCCGCTCGGCGAGTCTCCGAAAGTGTTGGGAGCGGGTCCGGGTACTGTAGCGGTCCTAGCAAGAGCCTCCGAGGCCGATCTCCTGGCGATTCAGCCTGATGCCGTCCGGGGCCCAAGAAGATATTGGGGTCCCCCCCAATTTCCCCCCCCCCCCGCCCCCGCTCCCTCCCTTTCTCGAAACCTGTGGCAGAGGTATGGACGGGATGACCCCGATGCCAAGACCTTCAGCTTTGCGCCCGTGGACTCACCGGCAGCCCGTAGCCTCGGGGAGGGGACAGGAGGAGAGAGGAGAGAGAGGAGAGAGAGGAGGAGAGACTCTGACCCCACGACTCGAGGCCAGCAATTATTTCCTGCTGGACATTGGGAATTCCGGGGACTACATCGACCGCCAGGCCAACTCCACTTGCACAGCCTCTGCTGCTCCTCCTCCTCCTCCTCCTCTTTTATGTGTGGCAGGACAACAAGCCGAATCCCATCCGCAAGGGCCGTCACATGTACACGGCTGCATACATGCCCCCGACGAAGTGAGCGGTCAGGTTTTTGCCTTTGGGTAGAGACCTGGCTGAGGTGCGCGAGCGATTTTTTCATGGTTTAAGCACCGGAAGTCAGGAGCCCAAGCACCCCAGCCTAAGAGGTTTGCAGGGAGTCAGAGCAACAAAAAGACAAGACTTTCCGTTTTGGGCTCCAGAATGAGTACGCCTGCAGAGCGAGGTACGGGATATAGCGTAGTGGTTGCAATGCTGACATATATTGAAATCGCTGAGTGGAGAAACAAGCTCCTGCGGTGCCGCGAGCCTGCCAGGCACCCCGCAGCATGTCTCAGTTGTGCATTCGACAGTGGCTCTGGCTCGCTCAGACATGTCAAGATCATGGTAAGCCTTGTCCAAGCTTGACAACTCGAATCTAATTGCGAAGAAGATCTGCAGGTTTTAGTCGAAGTGAAGAGAGATTTTGCCGAACACGTCGCGACGTGCATGCTGTCTCAAGGCCAGGCCTGAATGCAGCGCTGTTGGGCGTGGGCTTAAACATGCTTGCATCGCCCGAGCCTGGAAGAAGAGGGGGGGAGGGGCCGAAGCCTCAGCCAGCACTGCTTCAAGTGCAGCGGGCTTGGGACAGGTGCCCGCACGGTTGGTGCTCCGCTCGATGCAGCAGGCGTGCCCACGCCCTCGCCTTGGCTCTTGACGAGGCCCAGACTTGGCGCGAGCCCTCAGCCGCTCAGCCAGGCTGCGCCTGGATGCGCCGAGCCGACGACACGGCCACGCCAGGGCCCTGCGGTGCCATCTCAGCTCAGCGTCAAAGTGGGGGCGCGAGGTGTTCTATCCTCGTGAGGACGCCTCTGTTCGAGCCTTGACTCGAGACAGGAGATTTTTATGCTCTTTCGGGGAAGTTTCATTCAGGCCAGGCCACCGTCGAGGAGCCTGTCCCACGCGGTGCTGAGAGGACCCTCCTTCTTGCGGAAGTTGGATAAAAGTGTGTGCCCCGGCGACCACCTAAAGGAGGAACCTCAAGCGTCCCAGCGCATCCGTTGGCTTCTTCTGCCTCCTCACCAGGCTCGGCTGGGGGAGGAAAGTCTCCGCCTCCGCTTCTTGCCGTGATTTCCGTCCGGGGCACGAGGGATGAAGGGGAGGAAAGAGCCGGCAGGCGAGGTCTGAGTCTGATATCGCAAGTCGCGAACGGAAGAGACTTGGATGTGGCGGGTACTCGTAGGTTTCGTAGACTTCGTTGGCGTGTTTCCGAAGCCTCCTGCCTGCTCAGACCTTGGTGGCTTACGATGCCGGTTAGGCCAGGCTAAGGGACGGCCCTGGCGAGATGCATCGCGCAAAGATCGCCAGGGGAAGAGATCAAAGAGATCCCTCCTCGGTTTCCTTCGCCGGGTCTGAGCCGGCTTGTGTTGTGTCACTGGCTTCAGGGTCTCAAAAACAAGCTCCCTTAAGAAGAGCCAGGCTACAGAGTTTGCCCACCCTACGCCAGTGACCTTCACGGTGGTGCTTGGACCTAAGATGGGGATTTGCACGGTGCACCCCTGCGTGTGTGAACCGCGCCCGAATCTCAACCAGGCCCTGTTGAAGCCGCTCTCAGGACGGCCGTGGGGCGCTCCGGAGCTCGGAGAGAGCTCCTGCAGCCCAGTCGACCGCGCCCTGGGAGGGTCCTGCGAGGCAGGGCCGAGCCTCGAGCCCCGAAGTAAAAGTCCCATAAAGTCCCGGCATCGCTCAGCCCAGCTTGGCTGTTTGCCCAAGTGTCCCAAGACGGGTCGCAGGTCGACGCAGCCGGCGGTGGCGCCGGCCACGTGGCACTTCCGGCCGCCCTCGGCGCGCGAGCGCGAGCGCGACCGCTCCGTGGGCTCGGCACGAGGCGCGCGAAGCCTCGAGCGAGGGCCCCCCGGCTTGGGGTTTCGCGCGAGTTTCGGCCCCGATGCAGGTTCGGAGCGCTCGACGTCCTGGCCTCGAGCCTCGCGGGCCTCGCGGGCCTCGCGCGTGACGCAAGGACTTGGACTTTCCTGACAGAGGTCCGCTTCGGCGTGCCTCGACACGAGAGGCTTGAGACCGCGGACTTCGAGACAGGAGGAGGCGGGGAGTCGGGGAGACGGAGAGAGGATGCTAGATGGCGAAGGCACGAACCGAGTCCTCCTCTGAAAGGCACGTGAGGCGATCTTGCGTGCCGCCTCGCCTCTGCGACCAACAGGCGCCGGTAGCCCCAACCCTCCGCCGTTAAAGGCCTCGCACTGCTCCCAGAGCAGAGTCAGACACATGTGGGGGGTTTGGGAGTAATTCATGGCGAGGTCTGGGGTTGCGCCCCTAAGCGTCCGAGGTTGCGCCGCCGGACGGCGCCTCAGCGACGGCGACTTGGACCTGCTCGAGGTGCGCTGGCAGGCAACAAGATCTCGCAGGCAGGGCAGGGCGCTTTGGCCTTGGCGCCTCGGCTGCGACTCGAAACGGATCCAGCAAGGCTCGCGCCGAGCTCCACGCCAGGAGTCGGGATGGATCTCTTTGCAATACTCGGAGACTTGCGTGGACGTGGGCATTGCTTCATTTGCTCTCAGCTCTGCTTTCCCTTTGCGTCTCCGGTTGAACGAGCGCCGTACGCCATGGCCCTGAACGTGATCACGGAAAGCCGTCTCTACGCACCTTGGCATCATCGCTCTTCGCTGTGCTTGCCCAGCTCCGCCCCTGCCTGTGGCGAGGCCAGCGAGCCCGATCCTCGCTGGTTTGGAAATCCGCAGAACCCGCCAGACACCACAGCTGAGGCGTCCTCGTAGAAGCTGTATACATGATGCACTGTCGCCCACTGACCTGATATGGCAACTTCTGCCCTTGGTAAGTGTGGTGTGGGCGCGGCGGTGTGTCTCTCTGTCGGTCTCGGTGTGTCTCTCTGTGTGTGTGTGTGTGTGTCTATAGAATCAGCTAAGGCAATTGGTCAGGACCTGCAGATTGCATAATGAAGCAGGGGGCACAGGAGGTTTACTTAGGTATTTGCATCATCTACAAGATCTTCATCGGAAAACGGTCAGATTACAGCGACTCGATGTCGACTGAATATCTCCGTGCGTGTCTGTGCGTGTGTGTGTGTGTGTGTGTTTGTGTGGGTTCGGGCTTGCATTTACTCTTCGCTTGCCGTGTTGGCATAGGAGTTCTGTCTTCATCCTCCATTCCCCATTGCCCTCTCCTCCCTGTGTGGACATTTTCGGCAGTTACGAGTCACGAGAATCGAAACAGTAGACCACCGATCCCTGTGACTGTTGGCGCCGTTGAGACATGACGGATATACTAAGATCCGGAAGCAGCCACAGTTATCGCCGTGATACCAGGATCCCAAACCGACCAGAGTTGCACGGATCCCAGGGTCTCGGGTTATTTTCGAGGCCCAACATTTGCGACACAGATTCCAAACTCTCCTCCATGGGAGCGGGTGGGGGATGCCCACTGATGCGGCGACGCATAGATGAGACTCTTTTGCTTCTTCGTTTAGATTCGTGTGGACTCCAGGGCTGGACGAACCAGAACTGGCTGAAGCCGCTTGGGACCGCAAGTAGCTCCCTTGGGCCGTCCTCTTCAGAGGACCCCGAGAAGTTTTGTCTGTGAAGGTCGAGGTTCCACTTCAGCTTCGCGGAGTACCATGAAGGGCCCAGCAACTTTGGTGTCCTGCGTGTGATGAGCCTTTGAACTTCAAGCTTTTAGCCTTCTTATGCCTTCTTGCTTCGGTCCTTTTCCGTCAACTTCATTTCTTGCCGGTCAACACCGCGTCGCAATCCCAGGAACGATGACCTTGTGCAGGGGGAGCGGGGATTTGGTGAGCACCCGCCCCTGGCCTGGCATTTTGAAGGGGTAGAAGGCATACGCCAGAAGGGGGTGGGAGAAGGCATCCTCCTCGTATGAGGCACCGTGACATGGAAATCATGACCTTCATCGTGGACGGAGAGCTTACACACAAGGAGCCTTTAAGGAGGGCCCTCTGTGAAAGATGCCATAAGCCGTAGTCCAATGGCTCATAGGACTCCAAGGGCAACGAGGAGACGTTAGGCCGTGGCGCCATCCAGTTCATGACCGCGGGGACTGGATTCTGGGTTCTAAAGTTCGGCATGGAGCTTACTTCGTGCTGCGGTGCCAGAACACGAAAGTTTTTGATTGACTACAGAATTGAGAGCCTAGGAATCTATCACTCCGAGCATAACCTGGCCAAGAAGCCGTTGCGGTTCATTCAGTGCTGGGTCGCTGCTGGCTCGCACAGTCAGCATCCTGAAGGCCTTGGGAATTTACGCAGACTAGGGGCTGCTCAGGCTGTCTCTCCCTTCCCCCTTCAGCCTTTGCCGTCGCTTTCCGCCGCTTTCACTTAGGTGCCCCGGAAGCGTGGCCTGAAGCCGAACTACGGCTCGAGTTTGGGCGGCCCGGAGGCGGCCGCCGATCGCAGGGATAAGTGGGCGCACATGGTGCCCTTGCGCAGATATGGGGAGGCTAGTGAGAGAGAGAGAGAGAGAGCTTCGGCTGCTGAGCCACCGAGGTCTCTGACGAAATGTCTTCTGTGGCGACACAGATCAAGATCCACCAAGACTGCAACGTCTTTTGCACGGAGCTCTCCCCCGGCAAGACCTCCCCGGTCCTCAATATTGCCGCAGGCCGGCAGGCCTACATGCTCTGCGTGGAGGGAGAGATTCGGTGTGAGAAGCAGAGCCTTCATCGCCACGACGCAGCCGAAGTAAAGGGGCCGCTGGAGCTGGAGCTCAGCGCAGGGCCCTCGGGGGCTTTGGTGCTCCTGTTCGAGATGGCGCAGACACGGGACTCCCGAGCAGGCTTTTGAATTAGCTGGTCCGGTCCTGGAAACATGATGGGCTACTAGGGCCTAGCGTGCAGTTTTGTGTGGCGGCCCTGGAGACATGATGGGCACTGCCGTTTTCAGACCTGTACAGATTCCTGCATGCTGAGACAAAAGCCGGCTCAAGCCAGGCCGCGGCCGCGTTGTCGGCCCGCATTGCCGGTGTTCTGGGCCCCCCCGTCTCCCGTCTCGCGTCAGGAGGGCCGAGCTCCGCGCAGCGCTTCCTGAGAGCTGCAAGGACCGGGCGAGGGAAGCGGGAGAGGGCCGCAGAGCACGGAAAGAGCACAGAGTCACCTGAGGTCAGCCTTCGAGAAGCAGAACAAACGGATGCCCAAAGTAGTGCGAGAAATGGGAGTGTCGCAGCACTTCTTTCGGCAAGACTTCATATCGGAGACACGATGCCCTGCTACCTGCCTTCTGTTTCTCATGCTGCGAGCACGTCATCGTCTGTGCACCCTTGCTCAAGCACCGACCTGCAGCAAGACCCCCATCCTGCGTTGCACACAGGAGCCATGCTAGCCGTGATAATGCTCAGTTTATTCGGACTGCTGCCAGTTTCGTGGGCATGCAGCTACGTGGCGATTCCATATCCAGAGAGCGGGAAAACATCCGATCTTATCCCACGAACCATGGATCTTTGGGACTTGTACAACAGAACGAAGTGCAGCATTGAAGCATTCCCAAGAGGAGCTGGGAACAAGTATGGCTTTGTTGCACCCCTGTCTTACGAGCCCCACAAATGCGCTTTCGTTTATCCTTGATGGTCCAGTCGCTGGAGATCCGCGAGCCGGGCCCAGCGACGGCCCTGAATTCACGGACTATGCTGTCCGGAAAGCTCCGAAGGAGAAGGTCCACATGGTCCGAGGCTATCGCAACAGGCCGTGGCGGAAAATTGACCTCAAGAGGCTGGACTTCTCCAAGGGCACCACGTGGCCGCTTGAAGACGGGTCGCTGGGGATCGTGGACATCACCGATGCAGGCGACAGTGCTTCGAAAACAAAGAGGGAGCTGTAAGCTGCGAAGACCGGTCAGCTGGATAGCTGTGCAACGCCGAAGTCGCGTGTCAACATCTTTGCTTCTACTAGTGCAGAGAGCATCCGACGCCTCTGGATGGCCTATCAAGATTTTAAGGGCAAGTGCATTATTCTCGCCAAATGTCTTTGCATGGGATTGATCGTCTGTTGCGAAAGACTGACTAGGCTTAGACGCCCCACGATCGTTTCTCCGCAGTGTCTGAGAAAAATGCACGAACCTTGTCTTCGCATGTGCCTTGCCCATGCCTACCCAGCAAGAGATAGCAAGAGGCCGTTGTGAAGTGTGATGTTGCGCAGCGTCATCGTGTGTGCCCTCTGCTTTTCCCGTCGTCGTTCAGCGGCTCAATTTCGGCACGGCCTTTCATGAGGTTGCCCTTCTGACCTCCTGAG
The DNA here is from genome assembly GCA_905221635.1 of Symbiodinium sp. CCMP2456. Lineage (NCBI taxonomy): Eukaryota > Dinophyceae > Suessiales > Symbiodiniaceae > Symbiodinium > Symbiodinium sp. CCMP2456. Next base: position 78,703 of record CAJNDV010036741.1, on the reverse strand, counting down.
GCCCTCTGTTCCAAAAGGCGACACCTGAATCTCTCTCAGCACTCTCCGTGCCAGGCTGTATGGCCGCGGCAGGGAGCTGAGTAGAAACAGATCTCCAGTGTCTGCCATGAGTGGGATGTGCGCTGAGGCCGTTGCAAGCTACCCGGGGCCACCGCGCCAGGTGCGGCCGTCACAGTGACAGCACTAGGGCAGCAGAGTGCTCGGAGGAGGCCCTGCTTGGAACGCCCCCATCTTCCCACAGGCCGAACAGATGTGCTACAGTTACAGTACCTGTCTCGCCTTCTCCCTCTCTCTCGGCTCTCCTGGCTCTCCTGGCTCTCCGGCCTTGGAGGCAGACGCAGCCGCTCCCAGGCCCAGAGCGACGCAGAGAGCGGAAGGAAGGAGAGAGGGAGCGCCCCTTCCGTCGCAGGCCATGGCCATGGCCAGAGCCCAGGACTCCGCGCGTCTCAGCTCGCGCCCACACAACTGCCTTTTTCATTTTCTCTCAGCACTCTCTCTCCCTCTCTCTCCCTCTTCTTTTCTGGTGGAGGACATCCGCTCTTTCAGAGGGGCCGGCGAGTGGCTCTGGCCCTCAGCACCGTGAGCGGCGGCGTTGGCTGTGGTCTGCCCCCCCCCCAGCGCCGAGGCCACGCCGGTCAGCGCCCTGGCACGGCTCTGGGGCGACGAGCCACGCCGCGAGGCATCCCTTCCCCCTTCGCCTCAGAAACACAGCGCTTAGCGCTGGACTCTTGGTCACGACAAGGAGCCGCAGCCTCTCAGCATCTCTGCCTCTGCGGCGGCACCCAGTGGCGGCCCAAACCTGGCAGCTCGAGCCCGGGCCGCGACACAGGCGAGAGAACGAGTCTAATAGGGATTCCGGCGCGCTTGTGCCTCTCGGTGAAGCTTCGCCCCAAAGGCATCCTGGAATCGTCGTTCGCTGTCTCCTCAGAGGTGGGTGGAATGTAAAGAGAAGCTGGCAGATCTACTGGTAGGGCATGGTAGCACGCGCAAGCGCGAGCAGGCCAACCGTTCCGCAGCCGCAGCCGCAGCCGGTCTTCATAAGGACGGGCAAGCCACAGAAAGGTAGATATCACCAGCGTTTCGCAAGAAGAGCCGACTCGGGTTTGAGATCCGGGAGGGTGTTTCCGGGTTATTGTCGCATCGTGTCGAAGGGCACATCGTTGCACGTGCATCAGTGCAGCCTCCTTTCTTTGCTTCCGCTTCCGGCCAGGGCGCAGGACACCGCCCCGGCCCCGGCCACGGACACTCCGCGGACCCGGTTTCAGGAGACTTCTCTGCACGCAGAGAGCCTCCTGCACACGGCTCTGGGACAGGAGTCGCCGTCACCGCGCTCGCGGCATCGGAGCATCAGGCCGGGTCAGCCCGGGGCATGGGCATGGCGAGCATGGGCTGGGCATGGGCAGGCCGTCCATGACTCCCTCACGCATGGGATTCCCGGATCCCACGAGCCGCTGCCCCAAAAAACTTACTCAGGTTCGATGTTCGGAGGGAGTGCTTTGCGACAGGTCCTCCAGCCGACTACCGCGCGGTCCGGAATCCCAAGCTGATTCGATCCCAGCCACGGGCGCGGCTGGCTCGGCTCGGCTTGCAATTGCAGAGGCTCGGCAGACCTCCATGTCTCCACCTCGAGCTGCCTCGCGGCAGACTGTCGTCCCTCCTCCCAAGGAGGACGAGGCGCGAAGCCATGTGAAGCTCCAGACAGTCATGAGAACAGGTTCAGCTACTCTAGCGCTCTCGCAGGACCTCATCCACCAGCATGTCTTGTACATCCTCAAGAAGAATCCGGACGTGTCCAAGCTCGTTCCCCGGCTGGCCCGAGCCGGCCTTGAGCCAGGGTCCATCTCTTGCAGGTCACGCAAGGTGCAGCAGGTCACGCCAGGGGTGTACCTCCTGGACGGCCACGAGGCCCCCGGAAATCCGTCGGAACAACCGCGGGAAGTGTCATTTGGTGTCGGGTGAAAGGTGAACATCGAGTGGAGGCACTCCCGAGAGCCCGGAAGGTCCTGGCCGCTGCCAGCGTCACAGCCGTCCCGGTCCCACTCTAGCTGTGTCGAAGGCGAGGCTGTCCGGTAGTGGTGGACGGCCCCATGCCGGCCTCTTACACAAGGAGTTACGAGGCAGATGTTGGCTGTTCCTTGCCTTGAGGCGACAGCCGCTCATCGACTACCTGAGATTCAGTGAGGCGCGTTTCAACATCGGTCGGGAGGGGTCTCCCTCGGAAGACCTCCGAAAGCTGAGAGCCGTTTTTTTCTCTCAAGGAGAACAAGGAATACGACACGGAGACGGTGGCTTGCACCACGTCCTTGCACCAGGAGGGCCAATCCTGTCGCTTTGTTTGTCCTTCCGCATGTCCACGTGCAGGTTCCGAAAGACAAGCGGATGACCTTCGACGACAGGCACAAGCAGTGCGCAGAATGCGAGTCAGAGAGTGGCGACAGCGCCTCGGATGTTTCCGGTCCTTCCGAGGTACAGCCGGCTCGAAGCCATGAAGGTGGCAAAGGCGGTTTTTTCCACAGGGCAGGCAGCAAGCAGTCGCGCAAAAACATGCGTGCCTCCTGGAAGGAGCAGGCCTGCATCCGGGAGCAAGCTGCGGATTGCCTGCTGGACGGCAAGCAGGTCCCAAAGCTAAAGAGCACATACTATAATAGTTAATGGCATTCTACAGTGACTCAACAGACTCTGCATTGCTTTTTCTTGGGAGCATTCTTGCTGGAGCCTGCCCAGGTGCCTGACGACCTCGTCAGGCGCTACAATAAGGCAGCCCGAGCTTCCACAGAGGGGGGCCTGGCTTTTGCTCCCTGAAACGGAGAAGTCGCCCCCTGCCAGGCATTGCGATCCAAGATTCGTCGGGCGCCGAGAACGGAGGCTGAGGAAGGCCGAGCTCTGCTTGAACTCTGCAGGCTCACGGGAGAAGGACGGCTCAGGTGCAGAGACGCCCGGCCTCAGACCGTCTCTCTTGCCTCGCTGTTTCTCACGCTGTGTCACGCTGGGCTTGGAGAGATCTGCCCAGGCGACGGGAGACCCTGGTGCCATCTCCGGCCGGGACACCGACGCCAGCACCAGCAACGCCACAACCGGCAACGCCGGTGGCGCCAGCCGCGCCAGCAGCACCAGCACCGAAAGCGCCGGTAGGGGGCCCAAGTGGGCAGCTTGGATGTGGCATCCATAGGGCACGCCCATCCAGGGGTGGGGCAGCCGGTGGGCCGTGAAAGCTGGCCCGAGGTTCCCAGAATAAACGCAGCAGCCGCAACCACCGTAGCTTCTGTGTCGCAGATGGAAAAAGCCAAGCGAGCCCAGAAGCGTCAGCAACCTGAAGCGGAGCGGAGTGTTCTGGTTGCTTCGGTGCGATGGCTCCGGACTTCCAAGACGATGACCTGCCAGCGCGAGGAAGGCCGGGTGTGGCGGAAAGGTGCCGACAGCTTTCAGTCGTATGAGTTCACGATGAAGGGACGCCTTCACCGCCATCTATGTTGTCAGTGCCTAAGCCTGTTGAAGAAAGGGGCACCATATTGCAGTGTTCCTCCTATCCAGGATGTGAGCATTCCGGCCTTGCATGAACGATCCAGGAGAGTGGCAAGAACCCCCGAGCCCCCGACCCCCTGCTCTAGCCGCTCTTCCTAGCAGGATCAGCTTGAAGATGCGGCCTTCCACGGCCACGCAAGTCTTCAACGCTTTGGCCAAGATGGAAGAGACCCTTTTCGAAGAGTTGGGCTCCGAAGTGGCCTCGGTCGAGAGCTTGAGCCTCAAAGTGCGCTGTCCCCTGGGGCCCCCTCGTTCGGTGCTGCCATGGACAGTGCAGGTGCCGATTTCAAGCGGGAGTTCTGCACCATGCGAGAGAAGGCCGTGGCGAGCATGAGCGAGTGGCAGAGCTTCGTGGAGGACTGGAAGGGAAGTCTGCTCACGAGGCCGGGATCCGGGGCGCCAGGCCCTACAGTAGCACCAAACCGAAATGCGCAAGCCACATCTGGAGTCTGGAGTGTCTGAACAGTCAGCCCCACCTGCAGACGTCGCCCCCCGGTTCGGGGCCCCTTCTTGTCCGGAGGCTCCAGGACGTCGGCCACGAGCTTGACAGAGCGCGAGCGCAGGAGGCGACCTTGAAGCACCGGCTCCAGCAGAAGGACTCCCGCAAACATCGCTCTGCGACGCGAATCCTCCCTGCATCCAGGAGGCGCAGGTGACAACACTTCTCAGAGAGAAGCGCATGCTGAAGCGCCAACTCAAGACGGACGGAGCCAGGACCACGGAGCATCCCTGAGCGTCTTTGTAGCAGGTTTTCAGGACCTCAGTCCAAGCGTTTTGTGCTGTTGGTCAGGCTTTTACCCTCTTTATGAAACCCATAATTTTTTATAGGCCCCGCCTATAAGACTCTACTGTCCGAAGGGCTGTTCCATGTCAAAGCCACCCTCACAAACCAGCCATCCTCGCCTCTGGCTCTCGAAGCTTCAAGTTTCAGGACAAGAGACTGTGGACTTCGGACTTGGGACTTCTAGGATCTTCTAGGCTTCAAACAGGCCAGGCCATGCCATACAAATAACATCATCTATCCTGTGGCAGCCACTGGCGAAGAACCGCCTCCGCGCCTTCCGCTTTCCGCTTGAATCAGTTCATGGGAGGAGGAAGCACTTGTGCGAGCAAGCAATACAAGGTGCGGATCGGTTTTCAGAAGAGTGGCTTATCGTCTGCTCAACTGCGCCTGGGAGCCTGTCGGCAGGTCAGCGGGACCAAATGGGCAAAGGCTTCTTATCGAAGCTGACCAGGCGCGACTCCAAGGCCAGTGGGGAGCTTTCCAGCTTTCCAGCTTTCGAGTGCGGAAAGGACGCTTGCTCGGCTTCCGCTGACTGCGTGCAAGGAGTCCGTGACTTTGGTTTTGGACGCTGTGGAGGAGGAGCCAGAGCAGACGAAAAACTGACGAGAGACCTTCAGGAAGACCTCCAACTATGACATCTATGGTTGCGTTTTTCTACAGGTTTCTGCTGTGGGAGCCGGCTTACGATGCCGCAGCGGCTTGCTTGAGGTCGGGAAGTCCGAAGGCCGCTTCAGATGAAAGTTGGACTGTGTGTGTTCAGGGGGCGCCCGAGATGAAAAGGGTGATGCCAAAGGGTGAGTTCTCCACATTCCACAGCTTTGCAGCACGTTTGCCGCACAGGACCCCAAACTCAAACGCAGCTCCAGCAAGCGCTTCTCCCTCTCGGACACAGCTTCTCGGCTTCAGAGCAGTGATGCTTTCACATGGCTTTCCGATCTCCGGTTGAGGTCAAGGCAGGCATAAGTTCCATCGCCATGCTGACGAGACAAAACTCCGTGGAAGTGCACCTGAGCTGCAGAGATGCACCAGGTGTCTTAGACCCTTGACCTGCTTTTCACCCTGCCCGGCAGCCACTCGCCTTCTGAGCTTGCCGTGTCAGGCAAGGCATCCTCCCAGGACAGGCCACCGCCGCTGAGATCAGCGAAGAGGAGGATGAGGAGGAGGAGGAGCCCCGAAACGGACAATGTTCGTCGGAAGAAGAGACCGCAACGCGAAAAATTTAGAGGGTCTGGTGAGTCCAGCAGTGCAGGCCTCCCTCCGTCACAGGACCTGGCTCATGGCAGGTGAGAATCCTGAACACCAAACCCCTAAGAGCCCAAGCTCTAAACCCCCAAACCGGCTCTAAACTCCTACACCCAACACCCGTAACACAGCCAACAGCCCAAAGCCAAGATGCCAAGATTTTCCAGGAGGACCTGTTCGAAGAGGCACCTGTCCCGAAAGAGCTGCGGGATTCCTCCGCCCAGGCCTGTGCCAAGGCCCGGGCTCGCACGCGCAAGTAGACAGCTTTGGGCCTGTCTCGACATGCTCTATGGGGGCAAATTCCGTTTTCTGTTTTTGATCGTGTCTTCTAAGGGCTTTTTTTGTTCCTTGCTTTCGCTTTCGCGACGCATGGGGATCCTTAAGGCTCCAGGGAGAGCCCTCAAACGGAAAGGACGTGGCGGTGGCGCACGTGGGCGTCCAGTGCGTTCTCCGCGGCACGGCCCGCACGGTGTTGGGGCGACCAGGGATTTTTGAGGGTTTGCTTTTTAGCCTGGCCTAGCTATCCTTGATAAAGCCCTAGGCTGGCAACTGCGCTCTTTCTTGATTTTTCCCACTATGCTCACGTAGCCACACGAGCATCCGGAGCGTCACAGCATGCTGGAATTCAATGCGACGGCAGACTCGGGAATGATTGAGGAAGTAGCTTTCTTTCGAGAAGACTTGGGAGTAACTGTGTCACTGAGACGTAGCACAAAGCACCAAAGACATGAGGATGGCTGAAGCGGCGCAGGCATGTTAAACCAGAGTTGCTACCCAACCCAAGAGTCTTAAGGGCACTAAGCCCAGTGACGGCCTCTGCCTTACAGCCATGCACTTGTAAGGCAGGGCCCGTCACTGAGCAACTGCTCTTTTTATAAGGCGAGACCTGCGACTTCTCCTCGCTGATGACGGTCTCGCGCTCGCTGCGTGAAGAGCGCGAAGCGCGGAAGAGCGTGCAGAGCCTACAAGGGGCCCTGCAAGGGGCCTGAGTCCGGTTAGAGTCCGGGGTGCTCCACCCGGTTCTAAAGAGATTCCATATATTGGACTTAGCAGTATTGTTTCCTGTGTCAAGGTGGGGGCTCTTTTGGACAAGGTTGGCACTTCGCAGTCGTCCCTTGTGGTACCCGAAATCCAGCAAGAGCAATCGCGTGACACTGTTTGAAACTGTACAGCCGCGCAGCCTGCAACCATGCACAAAAGTGCACTTGGAGGCAAGCTGAGAGAGTCATTCAGATTCTCGTTGCCCATGCAAGTTACTTGCCTGGCATTTGCCACTGTCATTGCCGTCGCCACGGTCATGGCGCTTTTCCCTGCGTCCACGGAAAAAAAGGGGAAGGAACAGTGTGAACAGTGTACAAGGACTGAAGCTTCTTTGGAGCCCAGTTGAAGCTTGAGGTGAGGATACCGGAGCTGCCCAGGCTGCCGGAGAGGGTGCTGCCTCCTGTAGTCCAGGTGCGGGTCATCGCGATCGAGGTTTGAGAATTTTCGGAATTTTGACCTCCTTGCTCGAGGCGCTGCCTTGTTCCCATCCCTCGCGACAGCCGGGCCCCGAGACCCGAACCTTCCAAGGAGATGGACCGAGGCGCAGATGGACAGAGGGGGAGCGCTCGATAGCGGCTCTCGCGCCTTTGCTCGCCGAGGCCCTCTCCGGCTGCGATGCGCATGGCTGCGCAGGCCATGGCTGGAAGCCTTCAGGCGCCAGATCTACTGACAGGCTGTGTAGAAGAGATTGAAAGACTAAGAGGAGAGACGCCGCTGCTCGAAGCCGCCACAGCTACAGCTTGCCTGAAAAGAGACGAATAATGAGATGTCTCTCGCTCGCTCTCTCTTTCTCTTTCTCTCTGCGTCGGCTCCTGGGAGGCGCCCCCAGCGACTGGCCAGCGGAGCGGCACCCCGCGGTCGCCCGGGAGCCCGGAGCGACACGGCGATCTTGGCTTGCGGTGATCAGTTTTTTACTGACTTGGCCCTGACTGCTCGGCACTTGGGCCTCTGAGGCCGATGGCCGCCGACGTCCTCGCGCGGGAGCCCCTCCCTCAAAAACAACACTCCCCAAGCTGAGCCTCCCCCGTGTCGAGGCCTTTCCCTGCAGTCGCCATGTCCCAGCGCGGGATTTCCCTGAATGGCTTGCGTCTCAGCTTCGAGCAGCGTTTCTTGTGTCCTGCTCTCTTGTCGTGTCAGATCGTGTCAGTCAGGCCTGCCGCCCTTTGGCCCCGTCGCCACCGCCACAGCGACCACCGCGACCGCGAGCACCGCGACCGCAACTTCGGCCACGGCGGTGCCTGTGCCGGGCAGGGCCCTGGCCCGGGTCGCACGCAGCTGGAGCGGTCCCGGGCCCGGAGATCCAGGCCCTCTCTCGGTCTCTGTCTGCTGAAACACGGGACATGTCTCCGAGGCTCCTCTGTGACTTCTCTGCCATACCGGGAGCCCAGCGTCTCTCGCATCCCTACCCGGCCCACTGCACAGGCACAGTGCACAAGACTTCCACTTTCCATTCCAACTTGAGGGTTCGGTGCCGCTTGCCCGTGTCGCCAGGTGGTGACTGCAGCCCCCATCACGGTGGCCTCGCGCCAGTCGTCTGGCCTCCCGTGGCATGGCCAAAGTGGAGTGTGGGGGTCCGGGGGAGAGGTGCGTTCTGGGGTTACAGGCTAGGGCGGCCAGGGCGGGGAAGATCTTGCGACGAAAAGACACGGTTCTTCTCAGCTGGGTTCGTGGAAGCTTGCGGGGAAAGCTGCTGAATACAGCACGGAAAAACGTACAAACACAATTCAGAAAGACGGGAGCCAGCCCAACAAAACGGCACTCTTTTCTTGCTCTGCTCACTGAGGTCGGCCATGCCAACATAGGTGAGACGGCCACGATCGTCACCTGCCCTCTAGAGTCCCTGGAGCCCGAAATTCGTTTGCATTGCAGGTCTTAGATCCTATGGGATCGGATCGAATTTGCTAGCTCAGACCTTCGCGATCTCCGGATTCAGGATGCCGTTGTTTTTTTCTAGGCAGCTGGTAAGGTCTGAGCAGCAGCACCAGCAGCGCATGATCCTTGCAAAAAGGGCATTCAAGCACCTGCAACACGCAGCCGTAGAGAGCCCTCCGATCAGTTGGCTCTTGGAATATCTTGGACTCCCTGATTCTGGCTCGAGGACCATCTTCCCCCGAAAAGTTGCAGCCGTGCAGACCACCGCAAAAAGAGAATTGGAGCAATTGAGCACACCCACAGCCCACAGCCCACACAGCCCACACAGCCCACAGCTCTGGTTCCGCTGGCTGCAGCTCGAATGTAGTGGCTCTTCTCGGCCGGCTTGCGGGTGATCGCGGCTGATCGAGAAGACGCCGGGAGCCAAAAAGACGCTCCCAGGATGGCGCAGGCCCCGAGCGAGGCAGCGGAGTCTCCACAGAAGAGGAGGCGGGAAGAGTGCAGAGCGCGACTGCGGAAGCGGAAGTTCAACCCGCTTCGCGCTCGGCGAAGGCCGACCTTTGCTTCCGACTTGGAGGAGCGATCGCCCGAGAAAGGCTCCTTTTTTTAGAAACTGCTTCGGACTGTGAAATCTCGTTATGGCGCGCAGTCTACTGTTCTTCTGTCGCTGTCCAGGCAGTGAAGGCGACGAGGGAGAGAGAGCGGAAGGCCTCGGCCATCCGGGACCTCTTCTTCTCTCACCCCCGGATTTTGTTTTGTTGTCCTTCACTTGCGGCTTCTTTTCTTCTTTCGCTTGCGGCCTCTAAATCGCTGGAAGAGGTCCTGATCGGATCTTCTCGCCTCGCTTGGGCCCGGGACCCGGGGCTTCAATGAGACTGCAGGCGGTTACTGCAGGTCCCGTGGCCCGCAGAACAGGGAGACTGCTGTTTCCAGTGGCTCCGAGCGCTCAGGCATGCCTGCGCCGATGCGCTTCGACATCCGGAGGCCCCGAAACGGGACGCCGCGGGAGCATGCGGGAGCTGCCAGTTTCTTCCTGCCAAGGCTCACCGAGCAGTCTGAGGCCCTTTTCAGATCTCGCGCCCTTGCTGCCCTTTGCTGCGAATCTGGGAGGCTTTGTCGACGGACGACGAGGGTATGCGATTCCATCACTTTCTGGCCGTGAAAGGACCGAATCAAGTGTAGCAGCGAACTCTTCAAGCCTGGGTTAAGAGTCCAAGGGTTTAAAGGCAGATTTAGGGTTCAGGGGTCCAGGGTCCAGCGTCCACCACTTCAGGACCTCCCATCTTCATCGTGCCGGCAACTCAGACCTGAACGATGAGTTCAGCATGTGGCGGAAGATTTGACTCGGCAGGGCAGTGATGCTGCCGGCTTTCATGAGGCGAAGCACTCGGGGCATCGGGCTCGATACCTTACATGTACACTTCTACTTGCACATATCTCCTTGCATGTACACCCATGTATGCATTTTTGTACGGTTTTTGGGCCTATTTTTGCGTCTTTTCTTGTCATCGCAAGAATTTGTGCGTCGTTTGTCTTGTTTTGCTTGGCGTGTTCAGGACCTTTGACCTGGAGCCCCAGGCCCGCTGTGGTTTCATCATGCTTGGGGCCGAAGCCTCAGTCTGGTCTGGAGATGGGTGTGGAGACTCAGGAGAGATGTCTGAGCCAGGTCTTGACCCTGAGCCTCTTCGAGCTGATGCCCTTGTTCTGCGTAGCCCTCTTCATCCCGGTCCTGGGCTTGCTCCTGAGATGCGGGCCCTAAAGGAGCCGCAGAGGTCTCTGAAAATTCGCAGATGCGCCCTGGAGGGAGCATCTGCGCGGTCTTCGGCGAGGCAGCTGGGCAGGGAAGGGCAGGAAAGGGAGGGGATCCTTTTGGGCAGCCGGTCAGGATCGCACGATGCTGACGACGTCCAGACTGCTGCAACTTGGACCGCACTGCGGGGGTTTTGGCCTGCGGCATGCCCCGGCACGCTTCTGCGAGGCTCGGCAGCTTCTTCAACCAGACGCGCGCGGCTTAGCGGCTCAACGTCAGGCTTGGGGTCTGCGTTTGGCATCCGCGAGTTCTGTGCTGAAGACATTCCGAAGCGGAATGTATCAGCTTTCCAAGGCTGAGCAGGCGACTGATCACACGCCTACGGGGCGCAGAGAGTAGATTCTCCTGCATCGAACACAAGTTGGAGGAACCGATTTCCCTTAAGAACCTGGCTATGCCATGCGTGTGGTGACGAATCCCGTGCGCGTAGTGTGAGATGAGTCAGCCTCCACCACTGCAGTCCACTCCTAGGGTTCCGCACCGCAGATCTGCGTTTCCATGCACTCTTTGGGAGACGAGGTCCTTCTTGGTATTGGGCAGTCTGGTCATCAACGCCGTGCCATGGCCTCAGGCCTGCGTCGTCCCTGCAGCAGAAGAGAGAGATAATAATGATAATAATAATGATATTAATCATAATAATAATAGTAGTAATAATAATAATCATAATAATAATAATAATAATAATAATATATATATATATATATATATTTTTTGGAGCAACTTTCAGCCGTGGCCGCGGCCTGGGTTTCCGTCTTGTCCAGTATGCGTCACGTCTCTTGCAAACCAGGCAGGGTCAAAGATCTAACGTGCATCCGAAAAGTTGATTTTCGACAGGAGTGCTGAGTTATAACAGATGGCAACATAGAGAGAGCATTTGATAAGACAGCATGTAGAGTACAGGATAGGTCCAGGACATGATCGTAACGTAGTGCAGCATAGGAGTGCGACAGTAGAGTATAGTGTAATCTAATATGATATCGCATATTGTAGTGCAGTACCATCAAGTACAGTATAGTACAGTAGAGTACAGTAGGGACACGGTATAGCACAGTATGGTACAGCATCTGATGAAACGTAGACAGCACATGTAACAAAATGCAACACAGCATGGTGTACCTACGGAATGTTGTGATCCAAGATCGCACGTTTGGATGTACTGTTCGAAAGCATGGTACACCAAAGTCAGCATAGTTTATTCATAATATAGTACAACATGCGGCAATAAATGATTGTATGATGTAAAATGCAAATCTTAAACTTGTATCATGCAATTTAGGTATACTATGAGCATCAACACAGTATGAACAGAATAGGGCAAAACAACATTGCATGTTGCAGTATGACTTGGGATGAATTTGTTCCGTGTCGTCTCATTGAAATTATGCAAGACAAGATGAGCCAATTAAAGTATAGGATAGCAAAAAACATGTAGTCCTTCATTGTGCACCGTAGTATAGCAGACATTATCCACGTGTAATGTTGAGCGTAATGTCATTGATGGCCGTTACACATGCACTATAGCAATCAAGCATATCGTAGTACAGGCTAATGTGACATGATGCAATGTAGTAGAAAATTATAGCATGATCTAGTCTAGTCCAGTCAGGTCTAGCCCAGTATAGTGCAGTATCGTACAGCATGGTACGGTGCTATGGGATATGATGTAGGAAAATACTATAGTGTGCTACAAAACAAGTGTAGGTTGTGTATGGGTGTACGTAAGTAAGCATGTCTGTATGTATGTGAGACGCAGGTATGTGTGCATGGATGCATGGATGCATGGATGTATGCATGTACGTATGTATGCACAGAGAGTAAGAGTATGTGTGTATGTGTACAATTTGGACAGAAAGCTGAGGTTCGAGAAGTGCGGCCTCCTAGACGTGCTGACCTCTTCTTTGCTCCGGAGGGGGCCTGAGAGAGAAGGAAGGATCCTGCAGGCCAAAGCCCAAACCCACAACCCCAAACTGGGTGTGCTCTAAACTGCTCCCTAGCTCGTGAAATCGTCTAAACCCTAAGCCCTAAACTCTGTAAGCCTCACGCCCCGATGCCCTGCAGCATTGTGAAAATAGGGCACCCTAATATAGCACCAAAAATAGTATCCTTATGATAACCACCCCAAAAATAAGGTACGCCAGGTACCCCGTTATTTTCGATAAAGCGTAAAGCCGAGAACCGGCCCTTGGCCAAGGCGCTGGCGCATGGAGAGCAAGAGCTTCCTCCTGGTCGCGGGCCTGAGACGAGTGGGGGGGTTCTTTGCTTTCTCGTCTCCCCTTTACTCCGTATATATATATATATACTTACTTACTTACTACGATCTACCATGCTAGACTAGACTCTGCTATGCTGTACTGCATGGCTCTACATCAGATCACACTGTTATAATTAGACCTGTCCTGGTGGTTTCTTCAATGCGTAGTTCCCAACAACGTGCGGCAGAAAAGTATCCCACAATCGTCATGCATTTTTTTGATGGTGGTTGCAGGTCCAATTTTTTGATGCTTATCAAGTTGTGTTTTGATGTTTCACCCTTTCACAGAATGGCCGTCCGCCGTGAAGTTTGCCGGCTGCAGCTATGACGATCGAGCTCTCCGGGGAAGAACATTCAGATTGGCCTGTGAAGAGTGGGTCTTGCTTACAGTGGGTGCCATCACCAAGCACTACTCGCAGAACGGCGCATATACGCGTTCCGCAGCACCGTCCCCGCGCTCTCCACAATTGCCGTGCACACCTCCCGTGCACGCCTTCCGCACCCCCCGTTTCTTTGATGCTCGTAGCCAACCAAACATATCCCCAAAAGCAAAGCGAGCCACCGACCCAATGGCCACCCACGTGAAGGGAGACAAGACAAAGGGAGAGAAAGGGAGACAAGGTGCCCGGGAACCCGGCGCTGTCCACCCCACATGAAGGGAGACAAAAAGAACGGCCACCGCATGAAAGGAGACCAGGAGGCGTGATCCTCTTGATTCAGCGCAGCCGCCTGGCTTTCAGACATAAGAAACATCTTGAAGCTCTAGCTCGATATCGGTGCCGTCGAAAAGCGAGGATACATCGAAGTCAGAAATGTCGATCACAAAATGCCGTTTCTCAGCGCATGGGAAGGGGCAAAACATTTACATGTGTATGAATCTTCATGAAAGGTTTGAGATTCCATGGAGTTCGCTGCGTGTCGTAGGCTACCCTAAGCTCAGAGTGCGTCTTCTTAGTAGAAGAACCTCCCTGTGGCACGCAACACGGCCAGCACTCCCACTGAGTCGACCCCTGTGTCTACCTACGACGACGACGACTACTACTTACTACTAACTACTAACTACTAACTACTAACTACTACTACTGCTACTGCT
>CAJNDV010036741.1:21537-48998 GCA_905221635.1 Symbiodinium sp. CCMP2456 | reverse complement strand
CTAAACCCTAAACCCGGGGGGGGGGGCGCCGGTCCTTGGCTTCAGGTGGCCAGCCGACCCCGGACCCCGGGCCCGAGGAGGTTGAGGACGGCACAGAGGAGAGAGGAGCCCGGGCCGGCCTCTCCCATGCGCTCGACTCCAAGAGGCTCCCCAGTCTGCAGAGTTCTGAGGGCAGTTTCGAGTTGACGATGTTTGGCTTAAGCTTTTGAGTGAAGAGGAGATTTTTGGGGTTTCGAGTGAAGCTGCGGCACGGTAGGTCTGAGCCCGCCGAGCACGCGTCCGGCCTCGATCGAGGAGCATCGGTACCCTTGCACCGGTACCCTTGCACCGTAAACGCTAAGATTTATAGAAACACCACTATGTTGCTGAGCTCTTTAAGGTCTACAACTACAGAACCATTAAAGCTCCGAAGCGAAGAATGCATGCCATGATCGAATCAGACCATGGCTCCCGTGATCTAAGAACCAGAGGACCGGTGCTCCGAGTTGGAAAGCTGCGTCGCTCGAGCACAGAAGGCGCGCCCTCACCCACGGGTTGGGCCTCGGGGGCTTCTGCTGATCGTAAGTAGGCCGGCTGCTTCATCTTCGGACCCCTCAATTCCCGGTCGGCCTTTCACAGTGGATGCCGAAAGGCTGCACGGGCATCTCTCGGTCTCTGTCTCTGTCTCTCCCTCCACCCTCTCTTTCTCTGTCTCCCGGTCTCGTGTACGCGATGCCAGGCACGGGTGGAAAGGCGCCTTGGCTCAAAGGCAGGCCCTGCGGCAGTCAAGATGCGACCGCATTCTCCAGGCAGCTTGGCCGACCAGCCGAGGACCAGGGCACGGGAGGGGCCAGGGCCACTGCAAGGGAGCATGTTCTGAAGGACTTCCTTTCGAGAGGCTGTGATTGAGTGCGATGCCAAGGTGTTCGTGCAGCGGTGCGGTAGAGGTATGCGCCGACAGCGAGTGCTGTTCTACGGCGGCATCATATGCATACATCTATCTATGTTATATAGGTATGTATGTGTGAGTCTGTAAATATCTGTGTACATGTGTAGCGTCGGTTGCAGTGCCACCATTCGCTGTCGCTTGAGGCACGGAGTGCCCCTTGAAGTGCGAGCAGTTAACGTCACACCAACCGGAGAGCCGTGAAGCGGCCTTCGGGAGACAGAGCAGATGGCCATCGATCTAGTAACGTGCACGTGCGTAGTAACTTAGTACTTTATAACCCTGTAAGATTCCTGTTTCTGGTGGCGGCTTTTCTGCCCCCCGGCCTGGCCCTCGGTCGTCCAAGCGCCACAGCGCGGAGCCCCACACGTGTCCAGCACGTCAAAGCAGGGCTCCGCTCTTTTCCGCGCCAAAGGGCCAGGGCTTTTCCCGGTTTTCCGGTGCTTTGCTAATGCGAGCTGCTGCGAGCTGCTGCGAGCTGCTGCGTGGCTCAGATGCAGCAAAAAGGCGCGCGGGGCGCGGGGAAGGGCCGAAACTCGCGAGCTCGTGAGCATGCTAGTTTTGGACTTTGGACTCGAGCACGCTCAACGCTCGAGGAAGCCAAGCCCGCGCTATGTCCTTCGACTCTGAGCCTCCAAGCGAGGATTGGAATATCTTGGAATCTCAGACAGCCCCCACGGCCCCCACACCCCATCACAAGTCCAGCCCACACCATGCCATCCACGTAAGACGTAAGGAGAGCCAGACACCCTAAGAGCAGGAGAGATGGCAAGTTCAGCCATGGTTCCTGATCGATGACGACGCTCCTTGCAAAGCAAGTTGCAGCATTCCGGCATCAGCATGGCCTCGGCCTCGGGACACGCGAAGGGGAGGGCCAGGGCCAGGGTCCCGGCCTCCGAAGAGAGCCCGGATCCAGGCATCTCCTCACTGGGGCCAAAGAGAACTGCAGCACCTTCCGTGCTGTTCACGCCTCAGGCCTGGGGTCTGGGGTCCGGGATAGCAGGGGCCTCCTTATAGGATCTAGGCGATGAGGTCACATGCATCTTATCTGCAGAAATACAGCATGCTCTTGCTTGCGGGGTCTCACCTAAACAGCCCAGCGCGCCAGAACTACTCTTCATCTACATGCTTCAAGCGTCTCGGATGCAGGAGGCGAAGCGCGTTGAGCCAGAGGCTTTCGCAGCGCTGGCGCTGCGGGGTGTGGAGCAGGTACGTCTTTCCGGGTTCTTCGCTCATCGGTACGCGCTGCGCCCATAGAGCACTTGCGCCCCGGGGACGATGCGGTATCGAAAGGCTTCCCTCCTGGATCCTGAGATCGCCTCGCCTCCCGGCAGCAGGAAAAAGCACCGGGCTTCGCAGGTTTGACGTGGGTTTAGGGGGGGCTTTCTTCTGAGATCTTCCCCTTAGGTACGGCAGCCTCTTCGAGGGTCCCCAGAGAGACCGAGACCTGATGACGCGGGAGGTGCCGACTGAGGGCTCTGGGTTGAGGTCAGTTCGTGGTTCCAAAAAGGGCTGCGAGAGAGGGGGTGCCGGGTGTGACCGTGTTGCTTGCAGGAGAATGCGGCGCTGGATGAGAAAATCCACCATCTGCTGCTGCTCTTGTCGCTTGTCCATCAAGCAAGGCTTTTCTTTCTGAAGAAGCAACCGCGGCTTGCAGATGGTGTTCTCCCTCCCTCGCCCGGCCTCCCAGTCTCCCTAAATTCCTAAATCCCGCCCTGCTTCCGTTCATCCATGCTACGACTTTCGACTTTCTCTTGACATTCGGCCCTCTTTTCCCATCTCTCAGGTCGCCGCACCTACAAGCGACCAGCGCCCAGGAGCCCGGAACGACGGAACGACTAATGACGCAAGACAGTCTCAGAAAACATGCATTCATTCGCACACACACACACACACAGAAGCGCGCACGCATCAATAATGCCTGCATGCATACGCTCATTCACTCAGTGTGGTCGTCCATGTTGCCTGAACCAGCGAGCTACCAGATATTGACTATAGTTCCCGTGCCGTCACGAGACAAGAGGGTGTTCGTTGTTAGTGGCTTTGGCAAGTGTCAGCGAGGGACTGAGCGAGCACGCAGGCGAAGAAGCTAAGTGAGTAGTAGAGAGTAGTAGAGAGTAGTAGTGTCTTGACAACTTCATGGACAGCGCCGTAAAGCAAGGTAGGGTCGGCATCATCCTCATCCTCCTCCTCCTCCTCCTCCTCCTCCTCATGCTCATCATCATCATTATCACCGAAGGCACCTGCGCCATGCTGCTCACGTTGTTCATCACCTTCATTGATAGCATCTCTGTGTCAACGTTCCTTCGTCTTGCTCGTCGCTCTAAGCATATGTGTCACCGGCGTCATCATCGTGAGCAGCATGGACGGTGGTGCTCAGTCTCCTTGTCTCTGACAAGTTCTTCTGCCTGGCGCAGGAATGTTTGGAGGGTCTTCTCTACAGGCGCGTGAAGCCGAAGTGGCGGTCACTGTCTTGTGCCTCGTTCCAGTTTGAGGTACCACGCACATCGGTGGAATGTGGACGATCTCATGGGGGCCGCCTTGCCACACCATGCCTGCGTCCTAGTTCTTCAGCGAAGGCTTTTGGGCATCGGCATAGCTGGTTTCAGGGCAGAGTCTGCAGACCGAGGACTCGCCCCTGTTCACAAAGCTTGTGCAGGCCGTCAAGAGCTTTTTCTGTCCAGGTGAATAGATCCCCTTGTAGGAGCAGCCCAGGACCTTCATCAGAGGAGGCATCTCACGCAGGGAAACGCCAAGCCTTTTTTTAACGCACTGGCTTCCCTGGCTCCGCAAGACTTGGGGGGTGGTGACTTTTGGTGGATTTCCTGACAGGAAGTCCTGAGCGTGGGGCAACCCTACAACCCTGAAATGCAGTTCAAAAGTCTCCGGAAGCACCCAAAATCCTCAAAAAAACCCAGGCGCTAAACGTCCCTGACTCAAGAGCGAGCCAGGGACTGCACGTTGAGGGCAAACCGCTCTGGTCCTGGCTGGCCACCTTGAAGGCGGGGGCCATAGGCATATACAGTTTCAATGATGAAGGGTTTGAGGCTATCCGGGTTGGAGGGTTGAGGCGTCTGCGGCGTCTCCCTGAGGCTTGTTTCAAGTCTCAAGGGGCCAGGGTTTCAAGGCTTGAGAGTGTTACTCTAGGTCTTGCTTTCAGCGCCCATCTGGGCGCTTCTGGGGAGAGGCCAAGCCGGCGGCCCTGCTGCGGTCCGCCTTGGCCAAGTACTGCGCGAAGGAGCCTGGGCTGGGGAGGGTCCTATTGTGATGACACTTTTTTTTATATAATTAAAATATAATTATCATCTTACAGTTTGTTGAAGAGTCTGATCATTGCGAGTCGTAAGGATGGTTGCTTGCCAGACTGAATGCCTCGGAGGACATCGCCGTGCTGATTTTTGTCGGGAAGGTGATGGAGGCTTGCAGAAGGAAACAGCACGTGAGTCCTTTTGGTCCCCCTTTGCCAGGAGAATCTGAAACTTCAGAAGCCCAATCGTGCTTTGATGACGTTCTACGCGGCGCTCTGGCTGGACACACTGGCACTCCAGGGGCCCGGGTTCCCAGTGGGTTCCGGAAAACTCGGAAGAACTAAAGTGGTAAAGCAAAAGCCGAAATGGTCCACGGTCTCTTTTGGGAGGTCGCTGGCGCAGGAGCTGGTTCAGGCCATGAAGTGCATGTGCACTTTGAAGTGGGCTGGAAGTGCTGTGCAATTAATTCGCGAGGCCCTCTTGCCCACCCTGATGCTGATGCTCCGGCGGCCGCAACCCAAAGACGCCTTCCATGCTGCCGGGCCCCCAAAACAAGGGGGAACGGGGTAGGCCCAAATTTCAAAAAACTGTCCTTCCCGAGGGCCTCACCATCGCGGGAGCGCTTTGCACCAAAGTGGAGCTGGAGGCAGAGGGCGTGGTCGCATGCGATAGCCATTGCGATAGCCCGGCAGAGCAGTTACGTGTCTCTCCGCAGAGTGGCGCCCAAGGCCAGCGTGCAGAGCAAAATCATCCACTTCGCCGCCCGACAGGCCACTTGAAGCCCGGCAGCGATGCCTTCGCCCGCCTTCTGTTGTCTTGCAAGATGAGATTTGTCAGAGGCGAAGGGAGCGGAGGGCCAGCCGGCAACGGCACTGATGGCGGCCGTCCTGCAGCTGCAGGCAGCGGACGCTGCCACCCCTGGCAGAGAGCCTCTTGCGCCGTCCTTTGGGAGGCAGTGCAGAGCGTTGACAACGCGGCGGTGAAGGCTTTGGCCAAGCACGGCCCCGAGGCGAAGCCAAAACAAACCCTGTCAAAAAACCCTCTCCCAAAAAAAAAACAGGAAAGGGACTACCAAAAGGGCCCTCTTGGCAGGAGCTGCTGGAAGCTTTGCCGGTCGGGGTGGACTGCGGGAATCTGCTGGCCAGCGTGGTGAAGGCTAAAGGGATCATGTGGATGGTTTGAGGGTCTGAGGGGCTTAGAGTTCTGGGGGTGTTGACTTTCCTCGCCCGATCTCTCGTCACTACTGCGTGATGTGGCATTCACGGCACGCATGTTATCGGCTTTTTCGACGGGACGGTGCAAGTGACCTACCAAGCCTGCATGGGTGTTTCTGCAGCGATTCTCGACTTGTCATCACCTGTGTATTAATAATTACTAATACTAATACTAATACTAATACTAATACTAATACTAATACTAATACTAATACTAATACTAATACTAATACTAATACTAATACTAATACTAATACTAATACTAATACTAATACTAACATATTAGTATTAATACTAATACCAATACTAATATTAATATAAATCCTAATACTAATATATTAGTATTAATACTAATACTAATACTAATATTAATATTAATACTAAGACTAATATATGAGTATTAATACTAATACTAATACTAATAGAGGAGGATAGCTGAGCCGTTCTTCACCAGCCTGTGTCACACGGACAGGCGGGCCTAGGCCAACTTGCAGAACCAAGTGAAGCCAGCGAGGAAATAGAGGCTGGCATTGATTCGGGCTGTTGCAGATGCCAACTTGTCTTGCTGATCTGATTTGTCAGACTTGTCAGAGGTGATACCGGGTTCCAAAACCCTGGAATTACGATCCGAGACCTTCTGGTGATCTAGAAGAACACTCTTTGCTAATATTCTAATGCCATTCTTTCGATGCTTCTGGTCTCTCCTTTGGGCCCTGGGCAGAGAGGCCTTGATCCTCGGGCTCCTCCGGGACGCTCCCACGCTGCGCCGCTACGCGGCGCCGCTGAGCGCCGCGGTGCTCCAGGCAGGGGCTCCCCTTGAAGCCCTGAAGGCTTCTATGATTAGGCAAAGTGGCTATTCTGTTAAAGTCGGTCCTTCCAAGAAAGGGTACCAGATGACTGGGCCCTTGCAGGGTTCTGGGGGGTTTGGGGGGAAAAGGGGGGCGAGCTCGCCGAGGCCTTCGTCTCCGCGATCGCGGGCAACAGCTCTGCGAAGGAGCGGAAGCGCATCACCAAGCTGTACCAGGCCGGTGTTTTTTAAGGAGGGGATGCTCGGATGCTCAAGCCAGGGGGGGCCATGGGAAGTTGAGGAGCCGGTGCAGCTGCTCAGCGGCACAGTCCCTGCCGCACTGGCCGAGGCATCGCGTTGCGCCGGAAAAGCCGCGGGTTTTTCTGTTTCCGGAGTTCGGGTGAGGCCATCCGTCGAGCGGTGGATCAGGCCTTGGCTCTGGAGGTGGACACTGAGCCCTTGGCCCGGGGCCCAGAGGCCCAGCTGATGGCAAGTCTTGTTCGGCAATGCTCTTGAGGTGAGCCTTCTGGCACCAGCCTGTGCCGCCGTGAAAGGCGAGGAGGGCGACCAGGAGAAGCTGCTGCCGGCCGTGCAGGCACGGTTTTCGATCTCCTTCTTGCGGTGATGCTTCATGTTTGTTCGTGCCCCGAGCGAGGCTTTCCAGCATAAGTCAGCAAAAGCCCGGGCGCCGAGCAAGGCTCATCAGCTCTTGCACGCGAGCTCCTGCTCTGGGCTCTTTTGAGGTCCGATCCCGGGCGGTTCAGACTGCAGTCGCCAAGCTTGGGGAGGACCAGGAGGAAGGCGCCAGGAGGGCAGAGGGGTTTCGCTTTCAAGGCCACGTCGTGGGCGTCTGGGCCACGGCAGGCACGCAGGTCACGCAAGAGAGGCGGCGCCTCATGGCCAGCCCAGAGCCCAGTGGTCCAGCAAAGAGCTGGCGTGAATCTTTCGCCACCACCCATCTTCTGCCAGGCTTGGCCTTGCAATCTCTGGACGATGAGAACGTGGAGGCGCCCACAGAGCAAGCGCGCGCGTGCGCATGCGCACGTTCCGCACGCCTTGGGTTGGGAACCCTTTGGCTTGGGGGAAGGTGGTGGCCGTGGCGCTGAAGCAAGAGACCTTGTGGACCTCCTCCGAGGTTGCGTGCTGTGACGCGCCGTGGTGGGCACGTGGCTGTCTCTGCTTTTCCTCTGCAGGTGGCTCCAAGCACGGCCGCTGACGTGCTGAGCGCAGCCTTGCGCAGGAGTGAAGAGAGACGAGAAGAGAAGAGATCTCTGCCTGAGACAGAAGCTTGGGCTCCTCGGCCTCAGGCTGCTCCGCCATGGTCAGTTTAAAGGCAACCCGAAGACTCTCCAAGAGCTCTTCCGGTCCTTGCTGCAAGAGGCCACGGGGATACCCTCGCGACGTGACGCGGTTGAGGCAGCTGTGTCTTCGCCAGGACTCGCGCGTGCGGGCTCTCTTCCCGCTCATGATCCAAGCATCTGCCTGGGTCTATGGCCGCGAGGATGCAGAAGAGGAGCGGAGGAGGCCCGGGTCGGCCACGGCCTAGACGTGGAACTTCAACTGCACACAGTTGTATACCGCTCTGTTCTGCAGGCTGGATGCCCTGCTCTTGCCTCCTCTCCTTCTAGCCTTCGCTGGCTTGGATGCTGCAGAGGCGTGACCAGGAGAGGCAAGGGGATTTTTGAGCGGCTCCGAATTTTTGCCCCAGGAAGTCGCTGGACCGCTCCTTCGATTGGAAGAGGCAGCTGCGGAGTTCTGCAAGGCCACGGCCGTGGCCGCGCCTTGCCGGGGCTTCCTCCCAAACACACGTACGAACGGCACCTGCCTGCCCATTTATATACACAAGTAGCTAACTACCGCTAAGTAAGTAAGTAGTAAGTTGCTATGTAAGCAAGCAAGCAAGCAAGCAAGGAAGCAAGCAAGGAAGGAAGGAAGTAAGTAAGTAAGCAAGGCACTCATTCACTGACTCACGCATTCACTCACTCACTTACTCACTAACTCACGAACTCACTAACTAACTGACTGACTGACTGACTAACTAACTAACTAACCAACTAACTAACTGACTGAAGAACTAGCTACCTGACTCACTGACTAACTCACCAGCTCATGTATGCATACAGATAAAGAACATAAGTCTGTATATATATATATATATGTATATATATATATATGTATATATATATATACACATATACACACACACAGACACATACATACAAATGCATACACCGAATACATACATACATGCATGTGTGCTCATGAAAATGTGCCTGCGCATACGCATGTATGCATATAATATCTAAAATCCCTGAAGTTCCTGAAGGTGTCCGAGGAGCCGCTGCTGAAGGGCGACAGGGCAGCAGAGGCCGACGAAGGCTGCGGCCCGCGAATCAGCGCAGTGGCTCAGGACCGTTTAGGGAGGGAGGAGGGGCAAAGGGCCGAGGGGGGGCTTCGATTTTGGGCTTCTCCCTTTTAGTCCTTGCCGCTTTCAACTTATCGGCGCTTTTTGTGTCGGAAAGCGATGCGAAGACATCAAGACATAAGGTCTGGAAGAAGGGAGCAGCGATGGTGTCAGATTTTCGCCATCATTGTTACTCCTTCTCATGATCCTCTAAACCCTCAAACCTAAACCCGTCACCAGGCTATCATCAATCACCAGCTTTGCCGTTCTCTCATATTGTCTCGATGATCGCTTTTCTCAATTTCCCAGAGTTGCACATGATTTGCATGACTTGCTACTCATCGGCCATGGCAGACTCCTGCTTTGTTTCCCCGGGTCGGCTCTGGAGGGCAGGGACCTACCCCATGAGATCCTCAGAACCGGAGAAGCTGGAGACGCACCCTGTCTCTGTGTAGGGGTTTCGTGTTGGGTGTAGTCGGTGTAGTCTCAATCTACGACGAAAAGAAAAGAACCCCACCTTGAACCCCAGCAGCACAGTCTGAGATCTTCCCAGGCCGCAGATGACGAAGCCTGCGAGCGCCTGGCTGACTTGGCTGGTGCGCAAGCCGAGGCGGCAACAGGGAGAGCCTGCCAAGCGGGAGAGGGTGAAAAGTGTCCCAAGCGTCTGTTCGTCCGCTTGTCTCAGTATCCGCTGATCTGCCCAGCTAGCTAGCCCCAACTGGAGAGGTATTTTTGCATGCATGCATATACTTATATTATATAAGACATCATGTGGATGCATGTTTCAGCATTTCTCTTGCCCTGATAGCGCTGGCGAGGTGCAGCTCGCAGGCTCGGCCGAGAAGTGGCGAATGGGCTTCGATCCCTTTGATGCTGTGCAGGGGTCGCTTTGAACCTCGAAGTCTCATGGGAGGCCTTGGCAGCCAGGTGGCGGCGGCTTCGGTGCTGGCCGCGGCACTGCAGCGGCAGAAGGCCCCCCGAAATTCCGGGCACGCTCGCTTTCAGGAGAGTCCCCCCAGGCTCCGTGCGTTTCTGGCTCTTGGAGGCACCCAAGCTGGTGCTTCGCAGTGCGGCGGCCTGCCAGAGGCGGCTCTTGTCCTTCTCTGCAGCTCTGCAGCTCTGCCTGTCTGCCTGTCTTTTCTGATGCAGTGGGGCCGGAGGCTTGCAAAGCATCTCGTGGCGAGCTCCCTGACTTCCGACTTGCTCAAGCCACTCTGGAAGGCTCCGAATCCGAAGCGCCGCACGAGTCGCCGCTGAAGACTTTCTTGGAAGAAGCGCCCTCTGTGAATTGCCGGCAAGGCCTGCCTGGAAGCCGCCGCCTCGCCAGCGAGCAGCTCCTCGCGGCGGAAGAGTGGCAAGAGCTCCTTGAATTCCGCAGGATGGGGTCTCGGGGTCTCGGCACCGGGAGGGTCCCAGAGCCAGAGTTTGGGCAGCCCTGCACTGCCCTGCACCTGCGGAGGCTCCGCGGAGGCGGCCACTCTGCTCCTGGAGGTGGCTTTGATGCGCCCAAAGGCCTTCGCAGCCCCTCGGCCGCCTCTGCTTGGGAGCCGCAGAGTGTCTCAAGAAGGGCCACTACTCTCTTTTTTTCGGCCTGCATTAGATTCTATGCTGGTTTCTCGGGGACCCATAGCCCATACCCCCTGCGAGTCTCAGGGCGATCTGCATGCAAGCCTCACTTGCGGTGCGGCGGCGCTGAGACCGGTGCCTCGGCTTTCACGCGAAGCCGGGGCTTCCGAAGAGCCGGGTAGAGCACTACTCCACTGTTGTTGTCTTGGCGTTGACGTTGATCCATTTCAGTGAGGTATTTTTTTGCGTTTTAGCAAAGGACAGGCAACTATGTTTTTTTTGGGGGATTGGGCAAAGAGGCGCCCTTCGACTACCAGTCCGAGTGACTACAAGCCTTGACCCCGAAGACTGAAGCAACTTCGACAAGGAACCCCTCGCCAGTTTTGCGCAATGGCACCTAGATAGAGTGTAAAGGTATTATGTAGGATTCTAGAATGAAAGCAAGGGCCCTCCTCCCTTAAAACGCCACTGCTCTCCGCTGATCCGATCCGACGGCGTAGCCAAGGCCTTGCTGCAGCTGTCGCTCGGCTCTCACGGAGGCCTTAAGGGCCCGGCCTGCCACGGGGGGCCTCTATAGCTTACTACAACCTCTCCGTGTGTAGTGTTCAGAAGGTGCGAGGACCGGGTTCGTAGGATTCAGCGCAGGGCTTGTGATCGGCACGACGCAGGCCCGCCTGGCATCCGAGCCAATGCGCTTCTGCTCCTTCGTAGCCTCCTCGTGAACGGCTGGGCTGCCGTGCCGCCCTCGGTCGTTCCCAGTTGCCAGTTGCGTTGTCTGCAAGAGATTCCGCCTCAGGATCAAATGATGCTGGTTCTCCTCCTTGCCCGCCTCGCGTCTACGGAGGCCTCAGGTTGCCACCGTCTCTGGATTTATGATGAGACGGCGGGAGCACGCAGGAGAAGCAAGTTCGAGCTGCATCGGTGGCCGTCCTGGAGAGCCTTCAGGCAGCGGCAGTGCACTGCCTTAGCAATTTGTTGAGGGGTTCGTTGGTAGAAAGTGGGAAACGGGCAAAGCTGAGGGGTGCTGGTGCCTGCGCCGCAGGCGGCCTCGATGGATGACTCAGTGGACACCTTGGTGGAGGCCGTCTCCATGTAGGACGCACCGCACCAGACCAAAGTTAAAGTTAATGTATGGTTAAACCAGAATACAGGAAAGAAGTTCTCGACATCAAGCCCTCTTGTGCAGTTCTTCTGCCAATTCTGCCTACAGGCGAAGCTCCTGCTGCCCACGGCATCCGTTGGACCAGAAAAGGCGATCGGCACATCATAGCACAGTGCAGCAGGGAACAGCAGGTTTGCGTGATGCCAAAGCCTTCCTTTGGCTGCGCAGCCTTGGCAGCTCAAGGGTCCCTGAAAGAGCGGTGATGCAAAAGAGGGGCCCAGGCCTGTGGGTGCCGCTCAGCCTCTTCTTCTGGGCGGCGGTCTTTGGCGCTTTCATCACTTACAGGGTTCTGCGCATTCTCAATGTGCCAGTCACGGACACCTCCTTACGGCCCTGTGCAGCTCCCCGGCTACGCGCCTGCGCCACGGATGCTGTCTGTGCCGACCTGCAGCCAAACGCCGTGAATCCCTTGCCTCCCACATTTTGGAGTGCAGAAGGCTTCGATCTGCAGTACAAGCTGCAGTCCTCCTGGAAGACCATGGCCCATGAGAGCCAAAGCTTGAAATCTGAGCTCAAGGAGTTTTGGCAAGGCACAGACTATGGCACGCACATAGAAGAGGAGGGGGTGTGCAATCTGACATGCGTGCCATATGAGGGCCCGGACCGAGCAAAACTCTACGTTGAGATTGCCCTTGAATCAGCCGGTGTTGTGCCAGCCATCGTGATACAAGGCATTTTGCCACGTTCCTTACGGCTATTCCTGGAGGTGTTTGTTGCCTTCTGGTTCATGTACTTCACCCAACAGTTTCGACATTCTCATCGGCATGTGCCAGCTGCTGTAGAGTCAGCACCAGCAGTCAGTGGGGGTGATTCCTTCGCATGATGCGCACGATGACTGCAGGCCTTGTGTATCGTGTACAGTTCAACTTACTGCGCCGCAGAATTCCGATGATGCGCTTCTCTTAACTGTCATTCGGATGCCTGCGCGAGCCTTATGTAAAGTCGTCTCATTGCTATGCAGGATCTCAGTGCTTTCAGTGTGCTTCTGACCCGCAGTTCCTGTGTCAGCTCTAAAGCTCTGCAAGCTCGAGCCTACAGAGCCTAAGCCTACGCCACGTGTGCTTGTACAGCAATCTGCTTAGACTTGGTTCGAGGCGCTGCCAAGGATAAAGCGATGCTGTGAAAAGGAAAGGGCATCAGACGTCGAAACGGGGTCTGGGTTAATAAACTTTCAGGGCGAAGCCTCCTTCGTCCCCCCTCTTCCCGCAGGGGGCGAGCACATCAGACGCTTCTGGGATGCTCTCGGATGCTCCCAGAAAGTTTTGCCCATGCACAGGTCTGTTCCTCCATGGGGCAGCTGCCCAAAGAGCTGTGGTCGAGCTTGCTGGAGCTGCTCCTGCAGCAGAGGGCAGAACTTCTGCAGGACTTTCAGCTGTCCTTTTTGAGAAAGGCCTTTCCAAAAGGCCTTTCCAGAATGCAGAGCCCCTAAACCCTAAACCCTAAACCCTAAACCGTAAGGAGCCTCTGAGACCACTCTCTTTGCAGGATCCTGTCGCGGCCCACAACGTCTTGCAGAAGGTCCTCGGCCTCAAGGGCGGGCTCCCAAAAGCCTCCCGGGAGCAGGCGCGCCGATTTCGGGGCAAACTGTAGAGATGAGTCTCATGCTTCGAGTACTCCAATGGATAGAGATTCCTTGAGGGCAAGGGGGTGTGCTTCTCTGAAGAGCTCTCTGTTTTCATCGCTGTCACAAGATGGACTCGGAGAGATGCGTCCCTCCGAGGGCCGCGCCAATTCGCCGCCGCCTCTTAAGAGCTGTTACGATCTGCCGGGGTTCTTGGAGAGTCTGAGAGGCTTCCAGATTCTGGCTCTTCGGCTTGGCGCGACTGGTGCGCCGCCTCAGAGTCGCTCTCGGCCAACTCCTCCTCCGAGAGCTGCGCCGCTGGCCGAGGAGCCACAGCTGGCGGCCGGCCTGACGACGGCCCTGCCCGGGGCCCTCTCGCTCCGCAGCGCGCAGGCGGCCGGCAAATCAAGGCATATTATATATTTCTTGCGCGGTTTGTGCTACAAGTTTGGAGCCAGGAGCCTTTGGCCAAGACGGCACAATGGGCTGCGAAGTCGGCGGCAGCATCTTGGACTCAGGGCCACCGTGCTCGCTTGCCCACGATCGCACACATGAGCTCTGCATCGGCCGGCTGTCAGCCGAGGCACCTTCACTGCTGCTGGCTGCCATGTCCATCTTGTTGCATATGGCGGGAGGAGGCCGACAGAGACGACTGGTGGAAACAGCAATTGACTCATCAAGTTTAAAGGGTTGTTTGCACTGTGAGGGTCGCGAAGCCAGGAGCCTTGATGAGCGCTGCCGAAAAGATTCGGACCGCTGCGCAGGCGGATCCCCCGAAAAAGAACCTGGTTGCAGTTGGTCGACCGAGAATCAATCCCAGTTAGAACAGAATCTTCATGAGTTGAAAGATTATTTGTTGCTGTCGAGATCGGCAGGATGCTGCAGTGGAGGCGATGAGGCCTCCGGTTTTGAAAGGGTGACTTAAGCCGGCCTCAACGGCTGCTTTGTCTCGAGAGTGCGCCGAGTTCAGGATGCGCTCATCAGTTTGGGTCAGAGTTTGGGTCAGAGCTGAAACGCAAAATGAGTATCTGGCAGGAAGGTCGCTGCCGGGTTGCCCTATGTTTTCCAAGCCACTGTGGCGGTTTGTGGAGTGCGGTCACAAACGAAGCTGGCGGTCGCCCAATGCTTTTTTTGCATTCTTGGAGCTTTCCCCCAGCTGGCCGCTGTTGTTCGCCTAGCTCATGGGTGAGAAACGGGTTGCTCGCCCGTTCAGCACTGAAGCGCGAGAGATGTGCTCGATTCAACGTAGGCGACGGTGGATTCAGGTATCTGAGGTCCTAGAGCTTTCGTCTCAGCCGCTCTGAATTTCCGAGCGTGAGGCAAGTGGTTCTCCCCTTCGCTTCTGGCCTCACGCAGCTCTGCGAGAAGGCAAAGGAGGCCGGCCGATGCTTGGCTCCCAAAGCCCGGAAGCCGCAAAACCATGGCCTGAAAGGGTAGCTGATCCTTATATTGAACCTCTTTTTGGGAGGCTGTCTTCGCCTGTTGTCCGCACGGTGAGGCCCCGTCCTGGGACGCCGAGCAGGTCCAGATCGCTGGGCTCACTTGCCCGGGGCCTCGGAGAATGCTTGGGGCCAGAAAGTAAAGGACCCATTGCGGCCATCTCCAGCTAATGTAGGATTGTAAAAAGCATGACGAAGCCCCTTCCTGGGTTTATGTAGAGTTTCGATGTCTGGATCCGAATTGCTATGAGGGATCGGGACTGAGCCTATTCCTTTCCCCAGCTTCCCAACCGCCCTCCGCGTCCGCGCGAGCTGCTTTTGGCAGGTGAGGTGCTCAGCAAGGTGGCGGGAGCCTTTGCGGCCCACTCCGTGCAGGAGGAGCTGGTCACAGAGGTCCTGAAGGTGCTCTTCAGGCGTGAGGGCGGCGGGAGGGCGGCGGGAGCTGATGGTTTCAGCGGTTTGGGCGGTTTTGGGTTCACGCTCCTCCCTGAATTTGTGGGGTTTCGGGTTGTATGGATGGATGTAATATAAGGCCTTTGCAAACAGGTACAGCCTGGCAGCACGGGCCCTGAACCCAGCTGACGGCAGCTTCGCTTCAGCCGGGGAACCCAGGCGGCGCGCAGCAAGACGCATCGGGGGGTTCAAGTAGGGTTTGGGCTTTCGTTTTTTGGAGAATCAGCTTGAAACTCGTGTTGCGAATTGGGGGTCCTTATGACAAAGAGTCCTGCTCTTGCGGGTCTATACAAAGACTCCCGTACCTACTGTGCCGACAGGGGAGACTTTATCTGGCTTCTGTTGGGGGTCTCCCTGAACAATGATGACAATGGGAACCCGACAATTCTGGTGCTAGCCAGGGGTTTCGTTGCGCGTCCTTGCGCTGAGGTGGTTACCAAGGCTTCCGCGGCTCTGTCTGAGGCACACCCAACGGGAATGTTTGGATTTATGGGATTCTGGTAGTTGTGGCCGTCTCAATGCAGCCGCTGGGGTGCAAACGAGCCGGGCCCTTTGCCACTTTGCCATGTCTGGCGCACTGAGGGATTGCTTCCCCAGGCCGACGAGCGAAAGGTTTCAGCACACTGGAATATCCCCGAGCGGGCAAGAGACCCGGTACCGGATCAGTCGCCAAACGGACCTGGAGGACGACGACAGGAGCGCGTGGGTGGAAATCGGCAGCTTGGTGCTGAACCATGAGGACTCCAGGGGGAGGGACTTTGCCACGGAGGTCTTTACCGTGTCCTACAAGGGCAAAGTGATCTGCCAGTCGGGCGATGCTAGGGCACGGGCTGGCAGATTCGACAAGCCCATGGCGGTGCGCGAAGGATCTGCTGAAGCTGTCTTGGAAGTGCTGAAGGAGGTGGCAGCTTCGGAACAGCTCTCCGTCCAGGAGTTCGTCAACGAGCTTCCCCGAGACTTCTCCTGGGTCTTGAAGATGCCTGGGAGCTGAGGCGTGTCCTTGCTTGGTCTGCCTGTACAGCTCTTGCGGACCTGGGCCAATCGTCGTGGAGAAAAGGAAAAGGGCGCCAGCGGTTTCTGGAGGGAAAGCTTGGCTTTGCCTCGCTCTTTGCAGGCCCCGATGCAGCCAGGCCGGCTCTTGTTGCTTCTGGAGGGCCGGGCGGCCTGGAATCCTTTGTGTAAGGGTTGTTTGAGGGCACTGGTCGCTGCTGGGGCGATCTCCGAGGCAGCGAGTTCCGGGGCAGTGCTCTCAAGGCCTCGGCTCACACTCTCTCATGTCACGGTGGGCCGGCCTTGTCTATGGAGAAGGCTGCGAGGGTGGAGGTGGCGGCAGAGATCCTCTGCGAGCAGGAGGGGGAAAGGGGGGCCCGCCTCAGAAGAGAGACCTTGTCTCCTAGAGCCGAAGCCTCGCAGGTTGCAGGGCTTGAGGCCGCGGCGTCGGGGGAGGACTCCGCGAAGTTGCTACGAAAGCTGGCCGAGGTGATCAAAGAGGCCAAGCGGATGGGATGTAGAGCCGGGATATATAAATATAAATATAAATAAATAACTAAATAACTAAATAAATAAATAATATATATATATATATATAGACATATACACGAGGTACTTGAAGCCATGCAGGATGTTGTCCATCAGCAGTTAGTATGTGCCCTGTGACATCGACGAAGGCTTCAGACAACAGAGTCAAACGTCCCAGATGTGTTCAGACATGTGGCTCAGTACATGACTTTGATTCTCAATATCAACATGTCCACAGCTGGACAAAGTAAATTGGGAACTGCATGGACTGGAGGTGGATACCGTTTTTTACACGTGCAGGCTTCGTGATCCGAGTGCCCCTGAATTCAGCAGTGACAGGAGAGCTTCAGCAAGAGTGAAATTAGCGCCATGGCGGCCTTTGCCGACTTTTTCGGCCAGGCGGCGGGCGCCATGCGGCTGGGCCAGACAGCCTGCCCAAACCCTTGGCCCTTAAACCCCAAAATGGCTTATAAGCCCTATAAGTACAGCCGAGCCTTACCTTAAGAACACGAAACTCCACAGATGCCCCCCTCAAGAAGCCCTTTCAAATCGAAAAAGAAGTCCGACACCTTCATCGCTTGCTCAGGACGCCTCAGGAGCAGCTGCGGGTCACGCTGCGCCGGGAGCAGGGGCTCGAGGTCAGGAGTCGGAGGACCGAAGCGCAACGGCGTAGCCGAGGGTTTGCAGGGGCAAACTTGTCAGCGACGTTGATCCTCGGCGCGACGCACAGCTGGCAACAACTCCGGCAAGCACCGTCCGTTCACGAGGTCTTGAACAGCAGGCTGCTCTTCCAGAGAGTAATGGGGAAGGGCTTCGCGAGAGTTGAGGATGATTCCGTCAGATGCAGTTTCCTTTTTGTGCGTATTAGCCTAGCTCAGACTCGCAGAGGAGTTGCGTATCCTTCGGCCAGATGACACTCTCAGCCACTGCCATGAGTGATGCGGTGAACCTGCCGAGCTTTCGGGAGACCTACTTGTACAGATGCACACCGGCGGAACCAGCGGGTTGCTTCTGGATGCTGCATTCTGGGACCATGTCGTCATCGCTCTTAGCAGCTATAGCAAGGGACAGCGGCTTGAATTTGGGCCTGAATCGAAGCTCAGCGGCAGCTGAGGCTACAAGAGGAATGTGCGTTCAAGCGATGTGATCGCCGATTCCGGGTTTCGGGACGAGGAGGAGGACCTGGACCTCTCGCAGATCAGAGCAGCTGTGCAGCATGGAGAACGCAGGGCCTGAGTCAAGGCTACTAAGTTACTCTCAGCTTCGGGGAAGCTCTGCTTTAGAAAATAGAAAATTTGGAGGGTGGTCCAGGGTTAGGACGCGGCTGTGCACCGGTGAAGCGCAGGTACAGAGCCGTCCGCAGCAGCTGAGCCTCTGCATCCCAGCTTGCCCGTCGGCTCTGCCAGCCTCCAGGCGTAGAGATCTGGCGATCTGGGAGCTTCCGAAATCAAGGGGTATACCTTATTTTGGTGTCCTTAAAATAAGGATCCTACTATTTAGGGTACTATATTAGGGTCCCCTATTTTCGGAAACACCCATCTGGCAATCACCCAGGTTTCCGCTAATTAGCGGCCTGTGGTTGTTAGGCCCACGTGGTTGGGTTTCCGCAGAGCATCTGAGGTTCTCAATGCCTGGGCCAGCACCGCCATGAAGTCACTGGCGGGCCTGGCAGGCCCACACCAGAGAGCGGGAGCTGCTGAGCGTCTCCGGATGTATTAGTATCCGCCAGGTGGCCTCCCGCTGGTGCAGGCCATGCAGGCACTTGGCAGTGGGGGTGGCACTGCGCTGGACATGCCGCTGAAGCAGCTCGGACCGAGTGGACGTTCTGCCCATAGACTCGTAGACAGGCTACTAAGTGTAAGCGGGAGATCTGGCTGCGGCTACGAATGGTGCAATCGTGGATGCAGTCATGGAAATAGTCTGAATCTCGGCACTAGGGTCAACAATGCCTACGCGCATGCATGTCAACTTCGCAGGACCAGGGGGGATACACCAAATATCAAGGCAGCATTGAGCTTCCTACGGGAACGGCTTGACAAAATGTTGCTGACACTGACGGTCACTCGCAGTCCTTTGGGGTTCATGCCGCAGTCAACGAACTATCCGTGACTGGGCTCTTCTCCAATGCCCCATCGGCCCCAGAAGAACCCTGCAGTGGTGTATCAGGGAGACGTGGCCTGTGCTCTGAGGCTTGGGGGCGTCGGTTCCATCGACGCATTCCTCGAGGAAAGCGAGAAGTCCCTCGCGACCCACGTGGGGCTCTTCTCCTTGAGACTCGGGCCGCCCTATAAAGGATCCTTCTAAGAGGCTAGTAGAAGCGCTGAAGTACATAATTACATCGTGCGTCCCCCAGATCAGATCCATTTTTTGTGGCTTCTTTTGGCCTGGCTCAGGACCTCCGCCGTGATGTTCATCGGGTCGATCAAGGGCCTGAACAAGCACTCCACGGCCCGGGAGGGGAACTACATGGGAGCCTCGGCCTCCCACAGGTTTTACTGGGCTGCAAAGCTGCCGCAGATCGCCTCTTCGCCTCCGCTCCCTTCATCTGAGGAATGGTTGCCACTGCTTTGGGCATCCTCTCCGTGCTGCTGTCCCCTGGTTTCCACTCCGCACACATCCGCCCCTCGGCCTCTCAGGCCCTTCAAAGCAGGCAGCAAATGCGACCCCTGCGTGACGTCAGGTTTCTTCCTTACCTTCTTGGCGGCGGGCGGAGTCGGCTATGGCATTGCCAGCACCGTGAAAATGGAGGATATGCCGCAGCTAGCAGCTTGGCAAAGTGAGCAAATGCAGGTCGTCGTTCTTATGCTTGGGCTTGGAACACGTTACCGTCACAGGTTGCGGGCTTCCATTCCTTCGTGGGCTTGGCCGCGGTCTTCGCCGGCTTCGCCAGCTACTGCAACGTGGCAAACCCCTACACGGTGATGAAGGCGCTAGAGACGGTGGTGGGCATAGCCATCGGCTCACTGACCTTTACTGGCTCCGTGGTAGCTGCCGGGAAGCTGCACGAGGTGATTCCGGGCAAGCCCATCATCCTCCCACAGCGCTGGCTCTTGAACAGCGGGGCCTTGGCCGGAAGTGTAGTTCTTACGGCCCTCTTCCTGAATCCTGCAACCTATGCATCGCATGCAGGGGCCGCCCTGCTCTTAGGGAACACAGCCTTGTGGGGGTTTCTGGGCGTCAACATGGTCTTGCCCATTGGTGGAGCGGACATGCCGGTGGTGGTGTCGCTCCTCAACGCCTTTAGTGGCCTGGCCACCAGCGCCGCCGGCTTCATGCTCTCCAATGACCTCTTGACTATCTCTGGAGCTTTGATCGCCTCCAGCGGTACGCTGCTCTCGGACATCATGTGTCGTGGGATCAATCGCTCCATGTACAACGTCCTCCTGGGCGGTTTCGGCACAGACTCCAGCAGCACTGCAGCCGGGGCGGCGCCCACAGGCGGGAGGGAGAATGTGAGCGAGGTCTCGGCAGTTGGTTTCGTCGGCATGCTCTTCGGGGCAAAGAAGGTCGTGATCGTTCCAGGCTACGGCCTTGCAGTCGCAAGGTGCCAGCAGAAGTTGGCAGAGATTGTGGCCATGCTGAGAAAGCATAATGTCACAGTGCATTTTGCTATCCATCCTGTTGCTGGCCGTATGCCGGGCCACATGAACGTGCTGTTGGCAGAGGCTGACGTACCCTATGACATTGTCAAGGAGATGGACGAAATTAACGCGGAGCTTCCAACCTACGACGTCGGGATTGTGGTCGGAGCCAACGACATCGTCAATCCTGCCACGCAGGACCTAGCACCTATAGGGCCTATAGGGTCAGGGCACTTCAAGTCGGGTCAGGTCCCTCGGAACACGGGGATCTTGACGTGCGCCTTTTGCTAATGTTGAGCTTTCTTCGAGGACGATCCAAGCAGCCCGATTTATGGCATGCCAGCCATCGAGATCTGGAAGTGCAAGCAGTGTGTGGTGCTTAAGCGTTCTATGGGAACCGGCTACAGTGGCGTGGACAACCCCCTCTTCTACCTGAGCAACGTCAAGATGCCACTCGTCGGTGTTTTAAAGCGACAGCTGAGCCCCTGAGAATCCAAGAGCCTCCCTCCCTTGGAGTCCAAAAGAAGGCTCTTCGGAGATGCCAAACAGTCCATGGACAACATCAGCAGCTGCTTGGAGGAGCGGTCCTCTCAGATGTGTTCTCAAGACGGCAGAAGCAGTCACTCCTGGGGACTTCTCAACGGCATTGCAATAACCCGAAAACTGCCCGAAAGCCTTCTTGTCTCGAAGACCTGGCTGCCTCGGCAGGACAGCCAAGACCGCTTCACCGCCGCGGCGGGCGCCAGCTCCTCGGGTGATCAGCACGACACCGCCCAAGGCCGCGCCGCACAGCCCGCGCCGCACAGCCCCCTCCCTGGAACCACCTGCAGAAAGTCTCATCCGGGCAGGCGTGGAGCCGGAGGTCTTCCCGGAGGCGGTCCGGGTCCTCGGCATCCTCCGGGAGCGGCTTCCAGGCGCGCGCGCCGTGCGCGCCCCGTCCGACCGATCCTGCGCCGCGAGCAGTTTCCAAAGGGGCCGAGATGCTCTCGCAGGCGAAGCTCGCGTCAGCTTCGCGCCCTCGGCCGTCGTGAAGCTGCGGCGCATGGGTTGCTCAGGCGGCAGGAAGAGGGTGAAGAGCCCTCTCGATGTGCTGCGAGTCGCTTCGAGAGTCGTCGCGTCGCTTCCTTCGCCTCGCCTCTTTCCGAGGCTTCTCGATTTTGTTGGAGGCCGGCTCCGGCACTGCCGCGGGCTTCACGGACGAGGAGTACACGAGGCACGGCGGTGTTCAGGTCGCGGAGAGCTCCGTGGAAGTGCTGAAGCAAGCGGACATCATCTTCAAAGTCACCGAGCCCTTGCTGGACGAAGTCCAGATGCTACAGGGGACGCAGACGCCCCTGCCTCGGCCTGGCCCGAAAGCCCGAAAGCCCCCCCAAAACTACCCCCTCCAAGTCTAAGTCTTCCCAAGGATGGTGGGCTTCTGGAACATGTACGGCACCCAGGAGCTCCTCGCGGCCCTTGCGCAGACCTCCGCCTCGGTGCTGCGCCCCGGCCGCATTAAGCTCGGATCATGGGGGACGTTGACGTTTCTCCAGTAGGCTCATTAGAGGGTTTACCTTAAGAACCCAAAACCTACTTTTTTGTAGGGTCCCTATAAATCCCATATTAGGGTTTATAATAAGAACCTACAAAAAAGGTGGGTTTTGGGTTCTTAAGGTCGGGATGTTTGGGGTTTCGATATTTGCCCCCCAGAGAGAAGGATGTCGGGGGGCCTCAGGAATCTGGCGCTGGTGCCGCGGGTCTCCCGAGCGCAGAAGCTGGATGCCCTGACCTCCATGGCCAACATCGCAGGACGCCTTCTTTGTGCTATACCACTAGACTGCTACCATTACTGTAAGACTTGATTCATACTCTTTGCAACGCCCGTAACATACCGATACGCAGACGAGCAACACAAAATCCGTGCACAACGATCGGGAGCGTCAGTCGCTAAAACTACAACTATATAGACTTCGGAGAGAAATCCAAACACTCTGCAGAACTCGGACTGGGTTGGGAAGTTGCAGCTCCCTGAGGCTACCGAGCCATCTTGGATGCTTTCGGACGCTTCCCGCGTTTCAGCCGCGCCGGGTCCACGGCTGCCTCGTCAGCAGCTTCCGATTCCTTTCTTTCGCACCTACAGGGTCTATGAGGAGGATGAGGTGGCTTCTTTTCTTTAAGTCTTGGCGACACATCGTGTCGCTCCTCAGGCTTTTGGCTCGGTTCCACCGGCAAAAGTCTTCGTGATCGGCGCCTTTGCTGAAGAAGTCTTTCGGAGGGCTGCAGTTCAACAGTTCCGTTTGGTGCTCCCGCAAGCTCAGAAGTGCAGATTGCATGGCTCGATGTAGGGCGTCGCCTGCACGTCTTAGGTGCAGGCGTCGCTGGGCTGAGCGCGATTGCAACGGCGCACTCGCTAGGTTGCAAGGCCAGGAGAAACTTCATGCCTCTGCCTCTCGTGACCCGTGCTTGGATTCTTCTGCCGCTGACTTGGCCAGGTCTTTGCGAATGACGTGCGCGATGCCGCCCGCGAGCAGGTGGAGTCCATGGGCGCCCAGTTCATCGCCGTCGACGCGCAGGGCATCGCAGGCTCGTCCCGGAAGTTGTTTTTCGCATTTGAAGTAAAGCTTTTTTGTCCATCGAGGTGAAGGTGCTGGTGGGTATGCCACGGCCAAATCCCAAGTGAAGTTCCAGCTTCATGGGCGCGCTCTGTCTTTGTGAGTGTTTGAAGGTCATGGGGGAGGATTTCACCCGGGCTCAGATTGCCACCTATGCCCGGGTCATCCCTGACATGGACCTGCTGAGGGGTGGGTCACTGGGTGGGTCTCGCTGTAACGAAGCCGACGTTGAGGCCAGGGCTAGGAGGGTTGAAGATTATGCTGAAAGGACGTGATTGTCACCACGGCCATGATCCCAAACAGAGCTGCACCAGAGCTGATCACCAGCGAGATGGTGGCCAGCATGCGGAAGGGGTCGGTGATCATCGATCTGGCGGCGCAAACCGGTGGCAACTGTGTGTACACGGAGCCGAACAAGGCGGTCGTCTCTCCGAATGGCGTGACGGTCGTCGGAGCGGCTCTGTCGCAGGGAATTGGGGTTCCTGTTACGCTGCTGTTTCTTCGACGAGAGCCACTGTGTCTTAGGAGACGAACTATGCATCCCAGATGGCATCGCAGTCAAGCGAGATGCTGGGAAGCAACTTCACTGCCATGCTGGAGGCCTTGGTCTTGGGTCTTGGGCCTGGCGAGTGCAAAGTCGAGTGCATGGCCCGGCCCCTCTGCAGGTGCTGGGAGGTGCCGAGAACTTCGGTGGCGAGCACTGGGACGACCCAGTTGTGAAGCCAGCGATCGTGGCGCGCGGGGGCGCTGTTGTTTGGGACCCCAACCCACCCAGGCAGGAGCGAGGAGCGAGAAAGATAAGCAGAAACAGAGAGTTGTTGTTCCATTTGTTTCAGTCTCAGGCCCCCGGCGGCGGCCCCGACGGGGACTGCGGTGGAGGGCAACGGCATTGGCGGCTTCGGCGGTGCCTCGCCGATGCCGCTGCCACCACCGGAGGAGGCAAATGCTGTGATCGCCTGGATCCAGGCACCAGCGTCGGCGGGGGCGACCGCATATTTTGAAATGACCGACTTGCTTGCATGCTGCAGAAGCATGCTTCAATTAACTCGCGTCTGCCTGGTCTCACTCTCAAGATCCGACATATGGCGGTTTGCTTCTCAAAGCGCAGAACAGCTACGCTCCATGGCAGGAGCACAAGGACGAGTTGGCACTGGGCGTGGGCGGCGCCGTGGTGCTTGGCTTGGGCCTCGCAGTGGATATCCCCGAGGTACCGAAGGGGGGGCTGGGGCTGGAACCCATTCAGAGTCTCGGGACGAGTGAGAAGGGTTTGTGAATCGGGGGTTCAGGGTTTTCTTGGCATACTCCCAGTGTCGAGCTGCATTCTTTTCCGATTGGAGGCAGAGGTCACGCACCTGGGCTACTTTGTCCTCTCGTGCTTGATTGGAGCCTTGGAGGCAAACTCAAACATCTGGCCGAGCTTAATTGAAGGAGCTGAATTGGACCCAAACAGGCCTAAGGCAAGGTAGACGCGGCCCGTCGTATGGAAGTCGGGGGAGTGCTGTCGCAGAGACCGCAGGCTCATAGTCGCCATGCAAGGAAACTTTACAGTGGCCGGCGTGACTCCGGCGCTGCACACTCCGCTCATCAGTGCATCTAGGAAGCAACAGGAGCAGGTGAGGCCACGGGCCACATGGCCAGAACATGACATGCCTCTGTGTTTCTCCCATGTTGTGCCTGTGCCTTTGGACTGTGAGGTGACGAATGCCATCAGCGGCATCATTGTGGTGGGCGGCATGCTGCAACTCAGTGGCCCCGTGCTTTCTGCGCGTGTGGCCTGTGCTCTGGCAGCAGTGTTCCTCTCGAGCGTGAACATCGTCGGTGGCTTTGCCGTCACGGCTCGGATGCTGGACATGTTTCGAGAGGATGCCAACCCAAAGAAGGCTCTGGCAGAAAGGTCCTGAGGGCGCTGACACGCCGGGACTTGTACAAAGCTCGCATCTTGCGTTCGTCGAATTACCTCACTGAGAGTGCCCAGCGGGCATCTCACCACCACGAAGGGATGACAGAGGGAAGTCAACAAAAGGGAACCTGCAGCCTGCAGCCTGCAGCCTGCAGCTTTCACTGAGCCAAAGAGCCGAAGTGTCGGCACGTGCCGGAGGGATCTCACAAGCTTTGAGAGGCCGGCCGCCAATCCGGCGGAGGCAGCTGCCGACTTTGACTTGAAAATTTCACCTTCCATCGCTTGGCTCCGACGCCCACAGGTGCTCTGGTGCCCCTACTGCTTGCACTCGCCGCTCTGACGGACAAGCTGACGCAGGCCTGGTTGCAGGTGCCTCGATTTCTTGATGGAGGACTCATTTTGAAGCGTGCGCGGCGTGTCGAAAGGCAGCTGCCGACGGCTGGGATGCGCTGGCCTGAGCTGACAGCCGACTTTTAGTCGGAGCCTGTTGACTTAGCCGCCCTGGTCCTGTAGAAGACGGTCCCATGCGGTAAGCGTTCAGCTATGCCCGACCAGCCATGAAACTTCCTGGGGGAGCCAGAGAAAGCCGCATCGGTGGGTTTCGCATCACGAAAGGACAGCAGCCGAGCTGCAGAGCACTAGTCACTAGTGAGTGTCCAATGTGGTGGGTCCTAAGCCCACGATCAAACTTGACGGGAGTAGGAGTAGTCTTCAACTAGCAAACAGCGCCCCCCTGCTAAGCGTCACTGCTAGCGCTGTTGCCCCTTCCTTCTGCATGGATGCCTGAGGCTGGATGCTCCGGTGAATATTTTGTGATTATTCGTCCAAAGTCAATCGTTCCTGTTGGACAAACTAAGATAAACAACATCGACAGCAACCCCTTTCAATCCGTGCTATGCCAGCACAACACTTGAAGGGTTCTGAGCGAAGACATACCAGTTGTCACATTGATAAGAACAGGTTCTACACTTGATCATAGCCGAAAGACCGAGAAGGTATGCACCAGGGTGATTTTTCCAGATTTGCTGTGCAAGTGGCAAGTGCACTGTGTGCAACGTTTACATTCTTCAGGCAAGGCCCGAGGGACATCTTCAACCTTGAGGAAGTGGGTTTGACTAAGGAACTCAACTGCTGCGTAGTAATCACTGCAAAGCCCTTGTGTGCCTGCCACTGGGCCTGGCGACGCTGAGGTCTCTGCCGTTGCAGATGAGGTTCCCGACGTTTGCCGCTGCATTGACCAGGCCAGGAAACAACTTCGCGATGACGGACAAAACCCCACTCCTTCGCAAAACAGCCCTCAGGCAGCCCCTGAGCCGTTTGAAGCTCGATCAAACGCCCAGCCCAAACCCTTGGAAATCCCAAAGCATGAAGTTCCTGGTATAGAATCCGCACAGACCTTCAAGACTACATGGCTTTCCTTTTTTGGAGGTCGCTGCGACGCTGCCGTCGCAGGGTTTGGCTCCCGTGCTGCGATGTTGCGGAGGACTCGCCACGCTGGCGATGCTCGGCACGCTTTCGGGTGCTTGTGGGCTTTCTGTGCGAGGAGCCGGGGAAATTCCCCTCTCTTATGAATATACTCATTATTATAATATTGTTACATGAAGTGTTGCTCTGGAAAAGGCCTGCTTTCCCAGAAGCCAGGCGGCACCAGGTGTGGAGGCAGCCTTTGCGACGTGCACCGGGGCACTTCGACACCACGTGGCCTGGAAGAAAGCGTCGAACGTCGGCGAGCTGCGAGTGGAATTGAGTGGCGCTGAGGCACAGCCGCTGCGCCCAGAGCTCCTGGCATTGCTCCGAGGCAATCTCAGGAGGCTTTGGAGGTGCGACAAAGAAGGGCAAAGATGTCGGGTTCCAGTCTCGGAGTTGCCAGGCAGCCGCTCACCGAGGAGAGCGATTGGGCCTTGCAGGCCCAGGCCGGGCCCGGCCCGTTTCCCAAAGCGTCGAAAGAGAGAAGGAGAGTGCTGTTCACGCCCCTCCAAAGAATCCCCAAGGACTAGAGTCTAGAGGGCCCTTGCGGCCAGGGGGTTTCGCACACCCCCTATGCCCTGGAGAAAAAGTGCTGAGAGAGGTGCGGCTGCGGACTTTGCTCGGAACCATCTTTGACAGCGGTCTCATCGAGGAGGGACAACATGATTTCACCAATCATTTCCAAGCCGAAGTTGTTTGCAAGGTGTCCAAAAGCAATTGCTTGGCCCTTGCCCAAAGCGCGGGAGTCAGGCCGATCTACATGAGCCTACCAGTTTGTTGAGTCTTGGATGACCTCCGTCATGGCCTAAGTGCGGAACGCAAGGGCGTCGCTGGACTTCATCCTTTTTCTGCTTCTGGCCGCGACCTGAGCGAGTTGATTATGGGTTCTACAAACAGAGTATGAGTATTGCTACGCAATTACAAGTAACGGTCTTGCTGCTTGTAATCATCATCAGCATTCTCATTTGCTACAATTGCTGCTGCGGTTCGTGGTCTTGAAATGATCATAATCATCATCTATGTTCACGTGTTCGCCTCAAGATCTTCGAGAGAACGGAAGATCCAAGTCGAGGTCCACCGTCTCGCACGGCCTCCACCCACACCGAAGAGGTGGAGCTTGGGGTTTTGGGGGCGCAGAATATAGATAGAGTGATATAGTGGTTCTCTGGTTCACGATTCTAGGGTTTAGGGCTCAGGGGTTTCGAGGTTTGCTATCTATCCCCCTTGCAATCAGAAGCTCAAAGAGCAAGCTGTGGGTGGACGAACTTCAAGAACACACAGCAGGAAGTGCAGTGATGCATAGAAGCTGAAAGTGCCGGCCTTCGCATGAGACTATGTATCACATCATATAATGTTATGTTATGTTATGTTATGCTATGTTAAGTTGATCTTTGGAGACTTGCCTGGAGCTGAGCTTTTTGCCAGGCGCAAACGGAAGCGCCGTTCAGAACCCCATGAGCTGGAGGAGGCCCAAGACTGGCGGTGGGGCCGGCATTGTCTCTTTTCCGAACCAGGCATTCCTAAATCAGTACCAGGCCGTACATGGATCTGTCTCCCAGCATGCTCTGTGAGGCTACCGAGAATTACAACCAGCTTAACAAACAGATACGTATATAAAGCCATATATAGATAGATAGATAGATAG
>CAJNDV010036741.1:0-11377 GCA_905221635.1 Symbiodinium sp. CCMP2456 | reverse complement strand
AAACCCCTAAACCCTTATAAGCCCTATAAGCCCTGAGAGTCGCTTTCGCTCGAAAGCGAAGGCCCTTGAGGCGGCCCTGGTCGCGCTGACCAACGTCGCCAGCGAGAGCGGAGTGAAGCTCCAAATGCAGGCCTTCTAAGGGCCCAGGGGCCCAGTCTTTTTGGGGTTTAGGGTTTAGGGTTTAGAGTTTTTTTGGGCGTTTCCGAAAATGAGGGGTACCTTATTTTGGGCGTCCTTATAATAAGGATCCTATTATTTAGGGTACTGTATTGAGGTTCCCTATTTTCGGAAACTCCCATTTGGGCCCAGGGGCCCAGTCTTCTTGGTGTTTAGGGTTTAGGGTTTAGAGTTTTTGGGGTAAGTTTAAAAGGGCATTAGAGAAGGCCGTGGATAATATACAAGCCCTGAAGAGAGAAGCCTTCAGAGTGTAGTTGGGGGTTGGGGCCACGGCCAGGTGATCCTGGAGAAGAGTCGCTCCGAAGACGCCGAGGCCGGGCAAATATCGAGAGTCTAGAGATCAGATAGAGGTAGAGGAACTAAGTCCCATGATCCTTTAAGTAGCACAATTCCGGAAACCCAAAGTGCAGAGAGAGGAAGATGTATGACTTGTTTGAGTTCCTACGGGCCGGAAAAGTCGGCTAACCCCTGCACTCCAGCAAAGCTCCTCGGCTGTGAGAGGTCCGCCTGAACGCCGTGAAATGCGTCCATCGCATTTGGATGGACCTCGGTGTCCAGGCATACTGTCAGCGCTGCCGGCTGCCGGTTGACGGTGTGCTAAACAAGTTGTTTTTCGCTGCAGGTCGTCATGTGCCTCTCGGAAGTGACAATGTATGCCTCTGAGCTCCTCGAAGATGAGGTCCGGGCGGCGGGATACTTCGCGCCGGGAGCCAGAGGTTCAGGCTTGCGATCTTTGCAGGACTCACGGGTGGAGATGGCTGTGCGGGCCATGATCAAGACGATGGAGGCAAGCGGCGAACAAAAACGGGTCTTGGGCTTGCAATGCCATGCCGGTACTGTGATGAAGTCCATCTTTGGCTTGGGCAGGACTGCACGGGCGAGAGCTTGCAGGACACCTTGAAAAGCTGAGGTGCTGCACTCTAGATCTCTAGATCGTGGGCCCGACTGCCCAACATCGCTTGACTCCGGACTTTCTGTGGCGTTCTCAGCGCCTACAAGTAAGACGGCATCATGCTGAAAGCAACTCTTCAAGCTTCAAGACGTTGAAGTCTCGGAGGGGCTGCCAGCTGCCGCAATGATTGATTCGCAGGTTCAC
This sequence comes from Symbiodinium sp. CCMP2456, assembly GCA_905221635.1. Taxonomy (NCBI): domain Eukaryota; class Dinophyceae; order Suessiales; family Symbiodiniaceae; genus Symbiodinium; species Symbiodinium sp. CCMP2456. The sequence continues at coordinate 10,104 of CAJNDV010036741.1, read as the reverse complement.
TGGCATCGAAAAAGGAGCGGCGCGGCTGATCGGATAGAGGACTATACCCGCAAGCACTCTCGAAGAGCATGTCCCAGTCCAACCATCATCATGACGAAAATATTCGATGACGATGAAGATGCGGTCCACCGGGGGGGGGGAAACCAGGGGAAAACCGTGCGCTCCAAGCTTTGGTGAGAGCTGGCAGCCTTCCGGTACCGGAAGCTTGAAATTCCCTGTTTTTCCCGCGTCCCAATTCTGTCTCGCCAACTGGGATTTACCAGTCATCGCTGCACACCTGCTCGCGGCTTAAGGTTTGAAGCCCGACGGCGTACCAGCGGAGCCATGGCCCTGGCCCTTCGCACTTGGTTCTGTCTCCTGGCTCTGGGACTTGCGGATGCGTCCAGCGCCTGCGATAGCAGGAGTGGCCAATTTGCGCAGGAAGACTGGCCCTCCTGCATTGATCTGAACTGTAGTAGGCAGAATGTGGCAGAGTTTGCCCTTTGAAAGCCAAATGTTGACTAATTTGCTTATCCGCCGTTTTTGGACCTTTCCTGCCGGCGCAGGGGGCTGCTTGTTGATGAATCTGCCCTGATGCTTAGTAGTTTCTGGAGGTTGACGCTTCAAGCCAATGGTGTCTTCGAGTGGCGTAGAAGCATCCCCAATCTGAGATAAACGTTGAGAGGTGTTCACATAGCATGCGGCAGAGTTCGCTTGGAGAAGGCGAAGTCTTGACTAGTTCGTTGGTCCCTAGCTTCAGTTTCAATTTAACTTGTTCCGACTCGTGGGCATCATGTCTTCGCGAGATTATTCTGCCACCTCTCTGCCTGATAGTGTGCATGGCTCGTTATAGCGGTTGTCGGAGTTTGAAGACTGGTCACCAGGCCGACTAGTGCATTTCGCATCTGGCAGAGTTCGTCCTGAGAGGGGCGCTGGTTCGATTGTTGAGTCCTTGACAGTCTCTCTGAAGGAGAGATCGGCAAGCTCCAGCGCCAAGTTCTGTCTGGCAGTTGCAAAAAATAGCGCCCAACCTGTGGAGCTCCGCCACCATGACAACTTGACAACGAACTGCCACTCTGTGAAGAGGGACACCCAAATTTGTGGTGAGCCGAGCGATATATTTATATGGATTCGGTCCCAACAGCTTTGAGAAATTCCGCGAATTGATGCACGGACCCGATACTCCCTTTACGGCACTGGCCAAGGATCGATTCACCGGCCAGTGTCCTGCCAAGAAGCGCGTCAACGGATGCAAGAAGAATCATCCGTCATACGGATGGTTGTATGTCTCCTTGAGGGACTTCATGGGACCGGGACACATGACTGATGACAAGATCCTTCGAAAGGTTCGCTCTTCGCGACGCTCCTTCCATATCCGCCAGGACCCGACCACGCAGACTTGGTGTGGGCGCTCTTTTCCACCGACGGTTCTTGTACCGCTCGCTTGCTTACTCAGCACAATCCATCCGTCCTCGGCGTCGACGGACTTGTACTCCAGGTAGTCGACGAAGTCCTCGGCGATCTCGGGGGCCCGCCGTCCGCGTAGAACAGCAACTCCGCCTCCGTCGAGTTGTTCGCGGACAAGTTCCCGCACGGTGTCCTTGGCGCGCTCGGGCATCTCATCGGCATGGATGCGTCGCTCCCTCGGCGAAGCTCCTTTGACAAAGTGGTAGGCATTCTCCTGCACCTCCGGGTCGGCAAAGTCGTCTCACGTCATCGGCTCGATCACCGCCTTGTCAAGCTCAATCGCCTCAGTCGTTCCTTCCAGCCCCCCAATCTCCATCACCACGATGGGGTCGTAGGTCGCAGCGGGGGTCTGCACTTCGCTCATGTAGGTCGCGGCTGTCGCCAGGAAGGTTGCCATGAGCACACTGATCTTGCCCGCGGCATTCATGATTCCGTTGCGCGTACTTTTTCGCCCTCGTCTTGGTGCCGCTCTGTTTGTCGCTGTGCTTGGCCTTGGGGACCGGCCCCTTCTTCTGAGGTACTTCTTGAGCTCGTCGCCGACCTCCGTGATGCCCCTCACGGTGTGGAACGTGATGCACCATCTGCTGCCTGTCCATGTTCCGGAAGCATGCCGCCGAAAGGGGTCGAAGTCGATGAAGTTCTCCTTGTTGCCATAGTATCGGCCAGGAACCCAGGCATTGGCGCGGTCCCGCTTCCAAACTATGTCTTTCCCTTTGACCTGGTCCTCGGTGAGGTCCTGCTCTAACCACACATCACCACCACCATTGTGGCCAAAGGCCGTGGAGTAGTTGTTGGACCCTCGTAGCTTGTTGGAGTCTCGGTGCACGCTCACTCCTATGTTCCGAGTGACTGAAATCGAAGACAATGTTGCATCTGCCCCGAGCCACTGACCAAAGTTGTTCAGGTAGCGAAGGATGGCGTCGTTGTCCTTGGAAGCCCGGGTTATGCCATGGACACCTTGATTGAAGAGTCCGTAGGTCACATAGAGGCCCTCGGGGTCGCCCTCGCCGTGATGGACTGCGCGCATAGTAGGATTGCCACTCGGGTAGGCATTGTCCTCTAAGATCCGCTGGCAGGCGAAGGTGTAGTCGGCCCAGTCATAGTTGTCATCCCCGCAGCGTAGAGGTTGGGCGCGGCCGTCATCGTCACGAAGTCGGCCAGCAGCTTCACCTGGTTCAAAAACCGCAAAAGATTGATTCCCACTAGAGTGGTCGTAGTGCTCGTTGTGCAGTGTCGTGGCATGGCCGGGACGCTCGAGGTGCTGCTTGCTGTAGTTGAGGGCCTGACGCTTGTAACCCCTCACGTACTCGTCCTCAGTGATAATCTCGGTGCAGCACACGGATCCACAACAGTGGATCTCCTTCGCCTCGCGTCCCCACCACAGTGTTCTCTGGTCCTCGCGCATCACTGATCCGAGCTGCTCGCCTTGTGCTTCAAGATCGCCAGCTTCGTCTCGAGAGAGCCGCGATCTCCTCCAGAGCCGCCGGATCCGCCTGGGCCTCCATGGTCGCCTTCTCCTCGAGTTCCTTGCTGGCCCGTTTGGCGATGGACTTCGTGTTCCCTTTGCCGGAAGGGGAACGGAACTCCTTGGGCGTCGCGCTCACTTCCTCCCACGATCCCCGTGACGGAGATGACATCGACTTCGCCTTCAAGGTGGAAGCGCACCCGCCGTAACTCGGCGGTGGACTCATGTAGTCGCTGCTCGTGCCCTTCTGGTAGTCCTCGGGTCGCTCATGTCCTCGGGGATCGCGATGTTGCCGGCCTTGATCGTCTGTTGCTCCTTCCACCACCTCGCGAACATCATGAACTCCGGTGAGCTGTTCGTGGTCCTCGAGACCTCGGCAGCGGCCCAACGACCGTATTCGTCGGGAACTTCCCGGTACGTACGCCCCTTCCATCTCCCGAAGGTCATCAGGGTATCCCCGGGTGCACTCACCGTTGACTTGATCATCTTCAGTAGCGCCCCCTTGGTGGTTCGCTCGGGGACCATCACGTTCATCTCCTTGGCCTTCTCGATCAACTCGGGGAGGTTCAGGGAGCTGAGTCCTCTCATCCTTTGTGAGGCCGTCTTCTCTCCGTAGGCGTCGATGTGCTCGCGGATCGTAGCTCTCAACTCTTGGACACTCCAGGTGTGGTGCACTGTTGCTCCCACTCGCACTGCTTCCGAGAGGAGCATCGGCTTCGTCATGCGGCGGAGGGGAACGGACTTCTCGTCGCATGTCGGCTTGTCCATCAGCGGCGCCGGGGTTGCGAGGGCAAGGACCTGGGGCCCGAAGCTTGAACACAGTTCTGTCGGTCCATAAAAGTGGAAACGCAGGCTCAACTTGTCCGGCTTCCCATTGATCAGTTGACTCAACCCATTTGCCGCTTGCACAACCGACGCTCTCAGTAATCCTTGTCTGACCAATAAACGCAACCAGCATATCCCTCAGCACTGTAGACCCCGTACGCCAGGTAGACGGATTAAACATTGATCTCCTTGGAACCATGTGCACCCTGACCCATGTAGTAGGAGTCTCTACCCAAAGTCCCGGGCAAGCGATCCTGGCTCAACATGTCTCGGGTACCTGGGTCAAGTCTTTTGTCGTAGAAGATTCCGGAGTACTTGGGGGGGCTGCAAACCTTGGTGGGCTACTGCAAAAACGGTCATGTGTTGCTCCGTGGGCTGCAGTCGCAAGTCTTCGATCTGTAGATCCGGCATCTGGCCAGGAGGCAAACTGACTGGCATGATCGGGATCGCCGGGTGGCCTGAGGATGTCGTCGAGAGCTCGTAGTCGGTGAGGTTGATGGCCTTGAAGTCGGCTTTGCCACCTTGCACGTCGTAAACCATGTCTAGCTTCCCCAAGACGGTCTTACTCAGAAGGAGTGGGATGTCACCGGTAATCACCGACGTGCGGACCTGACACAAAGCCCCCCGACTTGAAGCTGACGATGACATAGAACGACGAGTAGTGAACCTTACCAGTTCCGAACCTATAGGCCTCGCACTCCTTCTGCAACACCAGTTTCTGTCCCATCTCAGCCAGCACATTGGTGTAGGACTGCAGCCACTGTGATCCCGCCACTGTCCTTGCGCAAGCCGTGTCGGCCACCCCAACAAGGTTACTCGACATGTGCTTCAAGGTGAAGACGTCCGCCGGCATCACATTCGTCATGGCGATGTTCTTGACACCGCTATCGCCCTTGGCGTGGTCGCCACGGTTCAAGGGGCACTCGTCGTCCTTGTGCCAATGGCCGCGCCTTCCGCAGCCTCCACAGAAGCTGCGCGCCTTGATGGCGCGAACTTTGGCCTCTCGATCTCCACCGCCAGGGGCTCCTCGTTGGTCGCCGTCACGATCGCCATCCTTCGTAGGCTTGTCACCGTCCGTAGTCTCGCGAGCTCTCTGCTGTGCCCGGTACTTCTCCTTCGCAGACTGGTAGGTCATCAGCGCCTCGGCCACCTCCTGGGGGATGGCCTCGTCGTTGTGCTCGGAGTCCTCCTCGTTCGCGGGGTCGCGGTCGTGCTCGGTCATGTGGGCGAAGTTTGTCCGCTTCGGCCTGGCACTCGTCCCCTCCCATGGTTTCCTCTGTCCACGGTCGTGAAGGACCGCAGCATGCTGAAGGTGGTGTACGCTGTATCTGTTTCCTACACTGGCCAACAACTTCAACTCCTGAGCTTCCTCAAGTTGAAGTCGGTCTAAGTAGAGCCACGCCGCGCACTCCTACGGTAGAGAGCATCCGACTTCTCGTAGGCGAGCATGAAGACGATCGTACTCGGTGTTGTGCTCTCTGATCGTCTGCGTGGGCTTCCTTCGCAACTTGCGAAAAAAGTCAGAGAACGCCCGGCCGATCCTGGCCACCTCCAAGTCGAGGAAGCGGGCCGAAACCCACGAGGTGAAATACCCCAGGCCCTCGGAAGTGCTCAACCTGGAAACTGAAAGCTCCTCCGCCGCAATCCAAGCCTTGCCTTGTAGATTTTGGTAAAGGACTAAACCCAACTGACTCGTTGGCAATCGTGTAATCCTCTTCCAAACTTCTATCTGTCGAAGGTACGACCGTGCGGAGTTGCCCCAGTCGTCGTTGTCCTCAGCTGAAAAAGTTGGCACGGTCAAGCGCTCGGTGGGGGACCTTTATCGCCATCTTCGTGTCCCTGCCAAGTGTTCCACTTGTGGTCGCCCTGCGAGTCGTAGCTGCGTCCGTCTTGCCATGAACCGAGGTCTGAACCATACCCGGAGCCATCGTTCCACCGAGTGAGGCTATCATTCCAGCGGTGAGGACCCCCGGAATCATGTAACGCATGGAGTCTGTCTCGACCATCTGCCTGCATGCTGTAGTTGAGATAGTACATGAACGGATCTAGAGAACGACACAGATCGCAGCCGCTTGGGGCCGCTCCTCTGACGTACTTTTTTGCCACACGCCTTTTTGCGCCTGCAGTGAGGAGTCTGTCGTCGGTCTAGTAGCGGCAGGCAGCTTACCACAGGGAGGGAGGGTCGGCGCGGTCCAGGCAGGACCAGGCCGCGGGAGCACAGCTTGCATCAATCCCAGCGCGCATCGGCGAGGACCTCATGCAAATCGGGCATGGGTCCTTCGCCCAGAGCGGCAGGCCGTTTGCGACGACCTCGATGCGCCGCTCGTCAGCGACAGGAACGTCGGGGTTCATGTCGGCGAGCTTGACGTGTCGTGCGACCCTGGCGCCACAGCTTCGCGGCAGACCTGCGCAACGGCGTGCTCCAGGGGCAGCGCGCGCGTGGCGAGGACGCCGGAGGTGGCACAGCCCACGCGGTGGTCGCCGAGGGGGTCCGGCGCTCCGTGGCAGCTGCACCGGCTGCACCTGCGCAGTGCGCGTGGGAGGGGCAGGCGCAGGCGCCTTAGCAGGAGGACGCGGAACTGCACTGGGGATGGCGATGTCATCGCGTGTGGGCATGAGGTTTAGTGCGCGGGAAGTGAAGGGCCCTGCTTGCGACAGCAGCAGCGCTCGAGACGCTGGGGAGGTCTGAAGCATGCGTCTCGTACGCGCGCTTATCGGCTGCACGAGCAGAGGTCAGCCCAGTCAGGCGCCGCAAAACCAATGTCAGTGATGTGCTCGAGCATGGGGGCCGAAGGCAGGGCTCCGTCGCTTGGCAGGGCGCGGCCGCTGCCGGGGCCCTGGCTTGGATGACGGGCAGGGTGTCGCACCAGGAGGCCCAATGCGCTGCGAAGCGGTCTTGCGAGGCGGAGCGGAGGCCGAGCCCCCCAAAGCGCTGAGCCAGCTGAGCTGTGTTTTGGCAGGGGGTGTCGCCGTGCTACTGCTCCAGGAGGATGGCAAGGCACCGAACGACTGCTGCATCATGCCCCGCTGCGAAGGCAGCCGTGAGGTGAGGGGGAAGGGTTCGCAAAAGGTAGTTGGCGCGTGGGGCGGCGCAGAAGCGCAGCAGGAGCCACGCTGCCTGGAGGTCGTTGACGGCGGCGATGCTCGCCAGGAGCCGGTCCTGGTCGTCGCGCTTACGCCGGAGCTGGCGCGCGATGAACATCGACGAACGCATCATGTCCCAAAGGGGAGCCGAGCGCTGTGAGACCTTGCGAGTCTGGCGGGAAAGTCCAGTCTCCGACCCAGACACCCTCTTCACCTTAGCGATGTCGGGGGGCTCCTCCCCGGCGGCGTTCCAGATTCGCGTTTTGCCTTGGTGCAGACGGATTCGTGCCCGGTCCCACAACGCGGACAGGAGAGCATCGTAGAGTCGTAGAGCGTGCGCACGCGTTCAGGCGGTGCGACGATGTACGTATCATCGAGGAAGGCGAACGCAGCCTCGCCATCCCGGAGCTGGCCCTGGAGGTCGCAAAAGGAGGCTTCGTGTTGCGCCAGCGCGTAAAGCGCGGGCATCAGCGGATCGCCCTGTTCGCCGCCTTCGCCCTGGCAGATGATGCGTGCGCGGTGGGCTTCATCGTACCAGGTGTACGTGCTGGGCGCAGCATAAAACTGGCGGGCAAAGGGGAGGAGGGGCTGAAGCCGAGACCTTGCGTGCAGCGCACCCAGCATGGCACCCCAGGAGACGTGATCGAAAGCGCCGACCGCGTCAACCAACAGCACGGTCGCTCGAGGGCACGCTTCAGTGGCGCCACTTCATCGTGAGAGCGCGCGCACACGGCCGTTGGGCTTTCATGGCTTTCTAAGGGCGACGAGGCGTCCCACCCGGATTCCTTCAAGCACATCGGGGGGCACGTCGGCCTTGGCTAGCCGCACGGCGGCGCCATGCAACAGGCGGGCATCCTCGTCATCATCAAGCAGGATGCGGATGTGCTCGTTGGTGGCGCCCGATGGCCCGGGTGCCAAGCCGCGGCGGGCGCTGCGCAAGCAGCGGAAGGCCGGCAGGGGCAGCGGCAGGCCTCAGCGGGGGCGTGCCGAAGCACAGGTTCGGGCAGAGGAGCGTGAGCGGGGGGGCGCCGTGCTGGGTCACGGAGTCGCTCGACCCGTCAGCTAAAGGCTGCATGGGCGGTGAGGGCGTGTCCTGCAGCGGACAGTTCTCCCATACGAACAATTCAAGGGCGGCAGCACGGCGCGCCCGCTGCGCGAGTGTCCAGCGCGGAACAACTCGCCCCGCCGCTCAAACTCAGCTGATGGGATGCGGGACTGACCGGGCGATCGGAACAGAAACATGCGGGGGGCGAGGCAAAAAAACTTCAACCGCGTTGCGCGTCCTCAGAGGCAACCGGGTGGACAGCGAGCCGGAGCCCGGTGCGCATGGCGGTGCGCAGCTCCCCCCGATGCGCGCGCGAGCGGACTGCAGCGTGAAAACCCACTGACGGCCGGCAGCCTGGAGGTTTACTGCGTCTAGTGAGGCGAGGCCCTGTGGGACGCCGGCTTCAGCAGATGCGGTGGCTAGTCCGCGTTGGGTGGTAGGCGGCTGCGGCTGCGGGACGGGCAGTGGGACAACCCGGAGGTCAGGGTTGGGTGCGGGTGAGTTGGCTCTGCGTCCTCGTCCACGTCCCCGGCGGTTACACGCCCGGCGCCTCGGGAAACTGTTGCTTCACGCGCTCGCTGCCACAACGGCATCATCGCCGTCCGTGTCGGGGCGGGTTGGTTCGTTGTCCGGCTCCGGCGCCTCTTCGGAGGGCTCCTGGGTGGGCTGGTTCGTCGTCTGGCGCCAGCGCCTCTTCGGCGGGTTGTGGGAGCGTCCGGCCGCCGGCAGTGCGGTGGCGGAGGGCCAGCAGCGAGGCGAAATCGGTTTGAATGGGGATCGACGGCCGACTCGAGCAGGCGGTCGCCAACGCATTGAGGTAGGGTTTCCTGCACCGGCACGAGGAGGACGGGGACCCCGCGATAGCCAAAAGGGAGCAGTCGGTTTGCTTGCGTGGCTCGCAGCTTGGGCCGACACCGGCAGGGCGGTTGTTTCAGTTGGAGGTTGCGGGGCAGGCATGGTTGGCGCAGGAGGGTCTAAAGGCCCCGCGCACGGAGCGGTGCAGCTGCAAGTTGCACGATCGTACTCCCAGCGAGTGACGGCGCCGCAACGGTTACACGGCCCTCCCGCGCCAGCAAGGATTTGGAGTGCGTCAAGCCTGACCTCTTCGGCGCAACCGGGGCAGAGCCATGCGGGGCGCCACGCAGCGATGCCGGCCCCATGCCGAATAGGGATGGGCGCCCCCATTGCATTTCCCGGTGCGGCAGAGGCACGAAGTCCACCCCACCAGCGTGCCCCGTGTTTGTAGGCTTATAAAGCATAGCCGTTGCCGCCAGATACCCGATGCTTCTTGCAGCCAGGTCAGGACGGAGGATCCCGTTTTCTTAGTAGCCCCCTTGTTGCCGCGCAAAGACACGTGGGAGGAACTCCTCCAGCCCGGAACCATCCCTGCAGCTACAGAGGTGAGGAAGCTGGCTGTCCCTTCTGTGTCAGAGCGTCAGAGGAGCATGTCGCCCTGGTCACGCTCTTAGCCCCTCTGGAGGCAAGCGACGCAGGGCACAGGACCTCGGTGCGGAATGCAAGGTTCATCGATCTCGCCCTCTCTCGGTGTCTGGCTCTCCATCCAAGCCTATATATCATCATCTATTTGTCTGCTTATCGATCGATCTATTCATCTATCGATCTATCTGTCTAACTATTTATCTAATTATGTACATATGTATATATGTATGTATGCATGTGTGTCTGCAAGTGTCTCTACTTCATGGCTACAGCTCAAGCCCACTGGCTCCGAGGTTCACAGATCTAGTGCCTCTCCAGTGGGTGTCAACATGGCAGCATGCCGCCACAGATGAGGATGAGGCGCCTGCACTTGGCGTCTATTTCGACAGACGTTGAGCCCTTCGAGGCCTTGCCAGATGGCTGCCGGAAAACATCGCCAAGGCCAGACCTAGACGATGCATCCACCGACGATTCGCCCACCAGCCCTGGCACTCCACTCCTTGTTACCGAGGAGACCCCCACTTCATGCTGAAACCGCTTCAGACGTCCGATTCTTGAACAACAAGCACTTTGCATTAACCCAAAGCCACCAAGCCATCATCCAGTAACCCGGAGTGTGGACCGCAATGAAAGCTACCCAGGCCGCGTATCCTATCTCGGAAACAGACATCTATGTCACTAGCTCGCCCGCACGCACTGCTACAGTGTTGTCGCGCCTCGAGCACCGCCTGTTCACGTCCTTGCACATCCGGCTCCACGCCGGCAAAACCCGCGTTTGGAATTCTGCTGGTGTTCGCCC
>CAJNDV010036740.1:0-18164 GCA_905221635.1 Symbiodinium sp. CCMP2456 | reverse complement strand
TTTGGGGGTGCTGGAAAGCTGATAGGATCCCTATAAAACCCAGATAGAACAAAACTCTTAATCCAAACCCGAAATCCCCATAGGATCCTTAACAAAGCCAGCTTTGTCCCTAAACCCTAAACCCTAAACCCCAAAACCCTAAACCCTAAACCCTAAACCCCAAAACCCTAAACCCTAAACCCTAAACCCTAAGTCCAAGATACCAGCGGCCGCAGCGGGTGGTGCCGAGGACGCCGCCGACTTAGCGGCGACGAGAGGTGCGGGTCGAGCCGCTGGCGACACGAAGGCCTCTCCAAAGAGACGGTTTAGGGTTTAGGGTTTAGGGTTTGAGGAAGCCCCAGGTGCCTTGCCCTTGGAAGGAAGGAAGTGTCCATGTACCCAAATAGAGTGTACTTGGGCCCCAAAGTACCTACAAAGGGACTACGTTAAGGCAAAAAAATAGTAGGAAAGTCGAAGCCTCTATACGACATGGTACACCGAACAGGTAAATGCCGTGACAACCGCGCAATCCTGCTGAAGGAAACGAAACAAAACGCAAGTAGGCCATGATCCGCATCGGAAGAGTGAAGCCACAGCATTCTTTGAACGACAGCCGTTCGCTAGCTTGCGAAGGTGCAGTCCACACTGAACCCAATTGCAAGAGCTTTCCTACTGACTAATGGCCAACCGAGTTCGAACCCGAACAACCCTCCCTAGACGACCGGCTACGTCTCTGGACGACTATACTATGCTACATGACATGAGCCAGGGTATTTAACTCAGGCTCTGTTCAAAGCAACCCAAAACAAGCAGGAACCCTTACAAACCGGATATCCTGCACCCTTCTCATTTTCAGTAACCTTTGCAGTAGCCCCGAAACAAGGATCCCTTGAGAGAAACCTATAAGAAAAGTAGGCCAGCCTCGTAAGCAACGCTGGCAACGCAGAACGCCGCTACGCCGATCACGGCGGCTCTCAGGGAACTCATTGCGCACGCTCTCGGCTGAATAAGGATGCCACAGGGGAGGCTTCTTCTTTGGGCCAGACTGCAAAATTCAGAAAAATGAGTTTAACTTTGTGCTTGTATTTTTGGTTGCGACACCTCACGTTCCAAGCTGCCGAGGTAAACCGTTATAGAACCCCTAAGCTCAAAACCTTACAAGGCTCAGTCGACCGTCCCTTTAGTTTCACGTGCTTGTACATTGTAGCATACGTGCGCAGCTCAAAACCTTGAAGCACGACTGGGGATGGGGACTTAGGCGAAGAGGGGCTGGCGGGTCATAGAATAAACCACGGGATGGTGGCTTGCGCATTCTGGATGTTCCTACCAGGAGGGTCTATATATATATATATATATATATATGTATGTGTATATATTTTTACATGCGTATATATATATATATAATCAAAGAGCCCCAACACCATAACAGGGATAGTCTTTTGGGATCTAATTCCATAATGGCAGTATATATGGACCCTCTGGGTGCAGCTGAATGGGGGCACCCGCCTGAGCACGACCTTGTGCTTACGTACTTATGTGTGCATGTCTGTGTACGTGTATGTATACGTGGAAAAACTACATATGGCTTATGCAAAGGTGTATCATGCCCGAAACCCCATTTGGTGTAAGGCGTAAGATTTCGGGTTTGAGCTCCCTGAACCTGGGCTTGACGTGAGCTGCGTCGGTTTTAGGATCCCGCAGCCCGTGCCTGAGCTTGAGACAAACATGCAGTGCTCGGGAATCCTTCGGAACTGCACTGCCACCGAAAAGAAATCCACCCCTTGACAGCCTTGGGGCACGGATCGTGCCAGCATCTCTGGACAAGTCATTGGCTGGCAATCCGTGCGGCCACGATCATGCAGAAACTAGGAAGGAGATCACACAAAGATAGTCTGTAGTGCAATCACGTGTAACCCTATGAACTATGAAAGTACGACTAGAATACAGTGAATACCAATACCACACGTGATTTCCTGCCCGCTGTAGAGACCCAAAGGGTCCAAAGTACCTATATAGTAGAATGTGGGGTTTCTATATTAGGAATTGTAATAATGATTTGGGGAAGTATACCCCATAACAGTACCTAGGAGATTGCTCTAAAGGCCCTCTTCGCCGGGCAAACCGCATTAAGCGGCTGAAGACTGACTCATGGCCGAACGCGGCTAGAGCTCAGGCCCCGGAACGTCCACTTTCAGCACCAGCCGGTTCACTACCTTGCTGCTGTGTGTTTGGGGATGTCAAAGTACGAGGGTCCTTGGAATACTTGGCGAACTAGGGCGCAAGAGCGAGGAACGGACGAACGGGGGAGAGAGAGCGATAAAGGACCCGGAGCACAAATTGTGGCTTGGGCTCGGAAATTGGGGTGGCGGGTATTTCGACTTCAACCAGCTGTAAGAACTGAGAAATACGTGATTGTCGGCAAAAGCACCCCTAAACCAAATCTCGCAACACTCCGGCAACCTCCGTTGGTCCTGACTTGTCTTCTTCATGGTTCGGCCAGACTGCAATACTGTCGGGAATGCGGGGCTTCGAGTCACAAAGATAGGACCTACAGTACACCCGAGCAGAAGTCCAGAATTCCCAAATCCATAACTCTCAAGCCCCCCCTGAACCCTGCAGGCACAGATGCCGGGCCATCTTGGTGGTACTGAACCTCTGCCGACTTGTGCACTAAGCCTTGCAGATGTGGGTAGTTCTCTAACCTAGGGTCCTTTTTAGGGTCCTGTCAAAAACGGGTGCCGTACTATTTTGAGGACCTAAAGAAGGGACCCGAATTTAGAGAACGACCCATCTGGGGTTTGGCGAGTTGTGGTTCAGGGTTTAGTTGGGCCTTACCGGTCTTCGGCATTGCTCTACAAAGTCGACGATTGAGGGCGCCCAAAGTAACCACCAAGACTAAACCCTAAACCCGAAACCCTATATATGCCCCAAGTCCAGGTACCCTAAAGGGTCCAAGTACCCAATAATCTACTCCCCCAATAAAAATAGCCTACATAACTACGATCCTAAACCCAAGCACCTTAAGAACTGGCTCCTTTGGACCCTTAGGCTTCGTAGATGTGGATTCGGAGGTTTAGGGTTCAGGGTGTTTCTGAGGTCTGTATCTTTAATGTAGAAGCCTTAATAATTAGACTAGGGATTTGAGGTATTCGATACTATACTTACAATAAGGCACCCCCCAAAATAGTATTGGTGGGTATGTAGGCCCCTGTATTAAAGTCTTTGTGCAGCTTGTCGTTGCCTATTGCTCGGTTTCAGCAGAAGAGCAGAAACGTGCATGCACTCATGCCTGATCCAAAGCCGTTCTGTCATTCTGTGCTGCATGCGGACGAATTCCCAACGGGTCCTAAGTACCCATATAGTCGAATGTAGGGTTTCTATGATGGGAACTACTGTTACTTTCTGGGCAAGTATCCTCCATGATAGGACCTACCTGTGACCCCAAACCCTACAAAATAGTAGGTAATGACCCCGTAATTAGAGGGTAGAACCCATAACACTGAGTCCAAGGTAAGACCCTTTCGGCCCGTAGCTGCCGTCCTTGCTCTGTGCTACCCCAAACCCTAAACCCTAAACCCTACTGACCGCCAAGCTGCCCGTTGCACCTTCGGGGAACTTCTGGCCCTTCATGAGGAGCACGTCCCCTACCTAAGTTAAGGGTTTAGGGTTCCGGGTTTAGGGTTTAGGGTTTAGACTACAGGTGGGGAGTTTAGGGTATATAGGGCTTCTATAAGGCGTCTATAAGGTATATAGACCGTCTATAAGGCTCCTATAACGGTAACTGCCCACCTGAAAATGTCTTAGACTAAGCAGAGAATCAAAAAAATATAGGGGCCTTACCGATAGGCCCCCTAGTAGTTCCTTTTTCGTGGGCTGATATTTAGGATCCTATTCGGGAATCCCAAAAACGAACTACTATGGGGCCTATGGGTACTGATTAGAGTACTGTCTTTGGGTTTGTTGTAGCAATAATGTAGTTATAACTAACTTATGGAACTGTGGGGATTAATATTAGCAATCCATATAAGGCCCCAAAGTAAGGGATTTGCCCGACATTGCTCCTACTAGCGCAAGAGTTTCAGAAACCAGGGATCCCACTGCCAGTCGAGCTTCAGAACATTAACGGCCCCACTATGTATGTATGTATATATATATATATACACATGTCAAGGACAGCAGGAAAGTATCCAAATATATGAGGGTGCATAATTTTACAAATTTCATATTGCAGGTCTTTTCCCGATAACACTCTGGGCTCTAAACCTCGACGAAAGGGTCCCCGAGTTCCTGAAGTAGCGATCCATAGCAGCTTTGAGCAAGGCTTCACCCTAAACCCTAAACCCTAATTCAAGCTCATTGAAAGACCTGAGGGTTGAGCCCTCAAGGCGTAACAGCCATAGGGGTGGGGTCTAGGGTTCAGGGTTTAAAGCTTATAAGGACCATCCAGGTTAGCTTAATTGATTGATTCATTTCTCTCTGTTTTTGTCTGTAGGAGGCTGTGTTTTTTCGTAACATTCAGCGTAGAGAGTTTAGCAATAGTGGAGAGGCGGCTGGACGGGCATACTATTACGATTTTTTGGGTGTTCGGGTTTAGAGCGCATCAGGCTTTGAGGGCCTGTAGGGGTTTTTGCACTTTAACGTAGGGTTTAGGCTTTAGGGCTTTAGGGGCTAAGGGTTAGGGCCAGCGGCAAAGCATGGGAAGGATCCCTACATAACCCTAAGGGTCCATGTACCCAAATAGTATATACATTGGCCTTAATGTAGTCCCTATATAGGTACTTTAGGGCCCATGTATATGCTATATGAGTACATGGACCCTTCGGGTAATTTATGGTATATGGCTGCATTGAGTGGGATTTGGAGCTGGTAACCACGTCTTGGAAAGGCATGGCCTCTCCAACATACTCTGCATAAGTGTGGGTGCCTCGCCCTACTGGGGTTGGAGGGTTGGGGGTTGAGGGTAGGTGCCTGCATAGACAACAGCTCGATTCTCGAAACATTGATGCATATGACCCTCAGCCCAAATGCCAAAGCATGAACCCGAAATCCTAAGTCCTAAACCTTAGATCCTAAACCCTAGACCCCGAACGCTAAATTTCCTAAATCCTAGCTTCTAAATACTAAATCCTGCGATGAAGGATCCTTGTGTCTGTGTGCAAGGACTGTTGATCTAATGTATGACAAACCCCGAGCGGTGCCTCGTGCTGTTGGGTTTTCAGGAGTTGGGGTTTAGAGTGCACGGTTGTCAATTTTCAATCAATATTCCAGGGAATCTTAGAACGCCGAACCTCAAAAAGTAAACCCCTTCTAGAACCCCATACCCTAAACCCTAAACTCTAAACTCCAAACCCCATACCCTAAGCCCTAATCCCCGTAACGAATCCTGGAGCACAGCCTTCACAATGCCAAGCGGCATTCACCGACCGAATTTGCGAATTATCCTGGCGGTTGAGGCTGTAGGGCTCAGGGTTGAAGGTTTAGGGTTTAGGGTTTAGGCTTAAAGTTTGAGGTTTCGGGTTATGGTTTAGGTTTTAAAAGGGTTCGAGTTTAGTGCTTCGGGTTGAAGGGCTAAGGTTTACGGTTAAGTGTGAAGGTTTAGGGCTTAGGGTTTAGGGTTTAAAGCTCTGATCCAGGAATCTCGAAGTGGAGAGGCTTCCCTGAACACCAAACTCCCCGTTTAGGGGCCTTGATGGTGAGAATTACAGGGTGTCGGATATATTGTAGCATACAGACAATAGGACACAGAACTGTATGGAATCGTATTCGGTTGGGTAGGGCCGCCGTATGGTCTGTATAATGATTTGTTGTACGACCCGCCGCAAAACAGAGGTTCGAGTAGGTTAAAATACCTACAGTCTCCTTATTTTTTTGGCTTACTGTGTATTCGACGATCCAACAACGTATGGAATCTGACTGCATCGGAGTTTGGAGACTAAGTAAACCCAGAACTGCTGTTTTGGCAAGAAGTGGGTTTGTTGGCTTGGCACCTCCGGGCTCAAGGCTGAGACGGCCTAGAATCCCAAAGCCTGAACCACTAAACTCAACTCCTAAACCCTAAACCCCTGAACCCTAAACTCCTAAACCCTAAACCCCTGAACTAGTGCCCAAAGCCCTGAACCGAAACGCCTAAACCTTACGCCACTGGAACCCCCTAAGGCTTGGCAACTCTGGGCCTATGATTAGAGCTTAGACTCGAGGTTAGGGTTTAGGGGTTGGGGATTAGGGTTTAGGGTCTAGGGTTTAGGGATTAGGGTCTAGGGCTTAGGGTTTAGGGTTTAGGGATTAGGGTCTAGGGTTTAGGGATTAGGGGTTAGGGTTGAGGGTTTAGGAACCGCCAACCGCCAATGTTGAACCCTAAGCCCTCAACCCTGAAGCCCAAACGTTGAACACTAAACCCAAAGCCCTTATAGCTTGCCAGAACCCCCCAAGTGCCCTTTCATAGAGCCCTGTTGGTTTTGAACATAGTGGGCAACCAGGGTATAAAGCCGGACTCAGCCCTCCTTGATGATGCAGGCGTTGTTGCCGCAGTTCTCTAGCTCCCAGAAATCCACGTTCTCATCCTGCGTTTGGGGTGCGGTCTTAGGGGCTTAGAGTTTAGGGTTTCGGGTTTAGGGCTTAGGGGTTTAGGATAGGGTTTAGGGCTTTAGGGCTTAGGTTTAGGGTTTAGGGTTTAGGGCAAAGGGGCAACTCTCAAGATTATAGGGCCTTCCCCGGGTAATTACATGCTGAGTGATGGACACTGTCAAGGGCTTAGACGATTAGAGATCGTGTAGCTGGTCGCTTGGCGGCAAGAGTCTGTAAAAAAGCTCGCAACTGCCGAACGCTGCAGTCAAGTAGCTGCTGTGTACATCGTGCCTGCTGAGTTGTAGGAGATGATGGCCCTTGCGGCGTAGTTGTCCTCGATGACGCAGGTCAGGACCCCTCAACCCTAAACTCTGAAATCTAAGCCCTTGGCTTGACATCTTGGAATATCAGCAAACACTCTCAGCCTCGATGCTAGCTGCTAGCCAGTTTCTTGGGGTGAGCTGGGAGAGGGGGGGCTCCGAAAATCAGCGCCCCTTGCGCGGATCGCTTCCTTCAAGGATCCTGCTACTTCGAGTCCTAAACTAAACCCTAAACCCTAAACCCTTAAACCCTAAACCCTAAACCCTAAACCCCTAAACCCTAAACCCTAAACCCTAAACTCTTAACCCTGAACCCTAAACCCCAAACCGTGGCTCGGCCCTAAACCCTGGCCTGCCGAAACTTCGTTGTTCCAAAACAGATACCCCGAAACGTAAACCCCATTGAAATTATTAAGGCCCCTATATAGAGCCCTATTGTAGATCCCTTATAGAACCCTTTTAAGGACCCCTTTAAAGGAACCCCAAAACCCTACTGAAATTATTGACCCAAACTCCCTCATGCTGAGCCCCTCAAAGCTACCGCCTTTGTTGGCTCTGGGTAATTACTTATAGGGTTTAGGGTCTAGGGTTCAGGGTTTACCTAGGGTATACTTTAGGGTTTAGGGTTTAGGGTCTATAGGGTTCAGGGTTTACCTAGGGTATACTTATAGGGTTTAGGGTTTTGGGCTTCAGGGTTTACCTAGGGTATACTTATAGGGTTTAGGGCTTTGGGTTTCAGGGTTTACCTAGGGTATACTTATAGGGTTTAGGGCTTTGGGTTTCAGGGTTTACCTGTCACGAACCGAAGCTCAAAAACGGTAATTGCCTACTGTAGCCGCTTGGAGCTTGCCAAACAAACTCACTGTCTCTAAGGGTCGGTCCAAAGGACCCAATGATTCGGAAGCTAGTTTTCGGATAGTAGCTATGCAAGTTGCTGTTTGGGACAGTCTATGATTATTGCGTACTTCGACCCTTAGGGTTTAAGTGTCGAAGATGGCAGCGCTGAGGTTTCCGCAAAAGGCCTAAACCCTAAACCCTAAACCCTAAAGGCAGGAGGAGCGTGGAAGAGGGGTTTTAGCCTGAGCTGCGGGGCACGCCACCCCCAGCTCCTTGCCATGAGCCTGGAACCCGATAGACCTGAAATTGCGAAACCATCACCCAAACGGTCCTAGGTACTACTATGGGGGATCCTTGCCCAAATCGTACTGGTAATTCCTATTATACCAACCCTACATTCCACTACAGAGCAACAAGTACTTAGGACCTCCTGAAACCCAAGACCCCTAAATCCATAGTCCTCTGTAGATTCGGACGATTCTAGACAGACACACCAGGACGATTTGAGTTTGGTCGTCAAAGCCTTGAACGTAACAAGCCGGCTCGAATCACTTCGACACAAAAAAACAATGGCCGTCCCTGGCAACCACTTTCTTCCGCCTAGGGCTCCCTGATACAGGCACCGGAACCGCCTAGTTACCCTAAACCCTAAACACTAAGACCCCAAACACGAAAGCCCTCAACCCCAAACCCTATACCCTCAAATCCTCAAACCCTAAACCCCGCGCCCTCAAATCCTATATTCCATGAGTTTGAGCTAAGCCTCCCGATGCCATCTGCTGCAGGACCGCTCTCCAATAATTTCGAGCTTGAAGTCAAACCTGCGAACCGAAAGGGTCTTGCCCCACCCTAAACCATAAACCCCATATCTTCGGGTTTCCAAAAGTTTTGTATGGGCTTACTTACCTTGGCTGACTTCTGAACCCCTCCTGAAAGTTAAATTTTTAGCCTACGCACTAGAGTTCATATAGAAACCCCAAAACCCTCTAGGGGAGAACGGTGAATAGCTAGTTTAGTGGTGTCCCATTCCAGACTCAGCATCCTTCTAGGGTTATGAATGCTGGTGACTTTGCGGGATATAGCTCGGAAGCATAGCGTCGTATCTCTGCAGATACCTGGAGCTTAGGTTTCACTTCCCTAGAGACCCAGCTGGATAAGAGGAGGGGTACCACGAACAATTACGGCTAAGTTCCCAGGTTCCGTCCGGAACCTTCATAGAACCCTGTCAGGAGCCCTTACCCTAAGGGTCCCAGGTACCTAATAATCATATACTCTCCCAAATCGTAACCTACATAACTACTATCCGAAACCTAGATTCCGAATTGTTGGGTCCTTTGGACCCTGAGGGTTAGAGGGAACCCAAACCCTGGAAGCCCACCGTTTGCTCCAGGGGCAGAGCTTGGCGATGACTTCCCCGAGCTCGCAGAAATCCTTCCTCACCGCTGCGCACACATCTTCGGGCAGCGTGACCTCGTGCGCTCGGGTCATGGAGGGTTGTTGGGGCGGGTGGTGGGGTTTGAGGTTTCGGTGACGGTTGAGGTGATGTCGACGATCGAGAGCATATTTCCGGGCAACTTTTTGTGAGGATCATCGGTATAATCCTGCTTCGGAAGGGAGGCTTATAAATCAGGGGGTCTACACTACCTGGGATCCTAAACCCTAAACCCTAAACCCTAAACCCTAAACCCTAAACCCTAAACCCTACTAGTTGGGGACTTGGGGACTTGGACCTTTCGGTCCGTGTCTTGAACAGATCTCTGTCGCTGCGAAATATTGGAAGGGTTTAGGGGTTTAGGGTTTAGGGTTTAGGGTTTAGGGTTTAGGGTTTCATCCCCTACTTGGAGGATCATGGGACTTAGTAAGTAAGGTTATAAGTCCCCTATTTGGGGTTATAAGTATAGTTACCTTTTTTATAACCCTAGTTACTAAGTCCCATGATCCTTTAGGTAACACTACCAAAAACGGAAGTAGCTGTGTGTATATATATATATAGAGAGAGAGAGAGACGTTAGACCCTAGAGTAGTTAGGTACTAGTTGGGTAACTGTCAAAACCATTGGGGAACCATATGTACATCTACTCTGAATGCGGCACCCTGTGTGTTGGGAACTGCAAAAAGAAACCCTAATTGGACAACCACCCATTCCCCAGACCGCCGGAAGGATGCAAAAAAAGTAGATCCCCTAATTATACTAATTTGGGACCCTATCCTACTAACGGGTACTATATAGTAGCCCCTTACTGGGATTGTTTTTGGAATCCTTCCGGCTTTCTGGGTTGTATACTTGGAATCTTCGTCAACTAAAGCCCTGCAACCCCATGCTTCGAACCGGTACCTTCTCGACGACTTCCTCG
The DNA here is from genome assembly GCA_905221635.1 of Symbiodinium sp. CCMP2456. Lineage (NCBI taxonomy): Eukaryota > Dinophyceae > Suessiales > Symbiodiniaceae > Symbiodinium > Symbiodinium sp. CCMP2456. The sequence goes on along the minus strand of CAJNDV010036740.1, from coordinate 8,110 downwards.
GCAACCTTGGCAAGGTCCCCCAAGAAGTTGGGGCCGTTGGCGACTCGACGAGAGATCTCCTGGCATGATGCTGGGCTTGATGTCTAGGGTTCAAGCACTTAGGTTAAGGCAGGTCAAAGGGTTTTGGGGCCTGTTTGGGGTAGAGATCCCGTAGGGGCCAAAAGTATATACATATACATACCCTGAACCCTAAACCCTAATCCCTAAACCCTAAACGGCCTGTAGGGTGTAGAGTTGAAGGAGGGCAGGCTGCTTCAGGGTTCAGAGGTGGGGCTGAAAATGCTTACGAGCAGTGTTCAGCATCAGGGCTTCTCTACCCTCATAGGGCACCCTTATAGTAGGTGTTAGGGTTTAGGGTTTACACAGTGCCCTTATCTAGGATTTTCGGGGTACCCTTATGGCGCCCTTATCAGTCCTGATAGCTCGAGGATCCACGGTGGCCAACAGTAAAGTCAAAAGGAAGCAGAAAGGAAAGCAGTACTGCTGACACGGCCCCTAAACCCTAAACCCTAAACCCTAAACCCTAAGATGTACCGACTTCTCTTGGCAGAGTCTTTCTTTTAGGGCATCTGAATTCCGACATCAACTTCCGGAAGTCCGGGAACCAAACCGTTAAGGTTTAGGGTTTAGGGTTTAGGGTTTAGAGTTTAGGGTTTAGGGTTTAGGGTTTAGGGTTTAGGGTGAAACCCAGTTATTGACATAGCCGGCTTCCATGCTATGGCCGTGTTGGAACACTAGTTTACCTGCTGCATGGCTAACTGGGTGTCGAGCAAAGCTTGCGACAAAGGAGCCCTGGTCAGAGTCGCAATGCCAATGCCCTAAACCCTAAACCCTAAACCCTAAACCCTAAACCCTAAATGGCTGAAGGACTTGCAGGATGGTTTGCACTTTAAAGTGACCCGTAACCGTAGCCCCAACCCATAGTAAGGTCATAAGCCGACCCCTGTCACGATCTCGAGGGTTTAGGGTTTAGGGTTTGTTAACCTTCGTTCTAAGTGAAACCGAGACATTATGCCACAAACATCCACCAAGCCCTACACTCCAAGTCTCAAGCCCGAAGCCTTATCGCCTAAGCCTCAAGCACCCACATCCTGAACCCTAAACCCAAAGCACGCAACTACGCAATATGTACGACTCTAATTCCGTGGCGCCTCCTCTGCGCCGAACTCACCTCTGTTGGCAGACTGGTCCACTGCCTGCGAAGGGTTTGGTGCTTGGTTTTCATAGAGGGTCTATATATATATATATATGTGTGTGTGTATGTATGCATGTATGTATGTATGTATGTATGTATGTATGTATGTGTGTATGTATGTACGTACGTATGTATGTAAGAAGATATGAATGTGTATCTATATATCTATATATATATATATATAATGTATATCTTGTTTACACTTGTAGTGAACTGTCTTAAATCAGTTGTTGATGTGCTTATATTGCTTATATCATATGTCTGTGTGTTCGACATAATGCTTATTAATTTATGTTGTTATTCACGTACTTTAATCATAAACAGAGTCGTACGAATAACAGTATAGTAACCATACGAGTAGTACTCGAATCATAGTAACAATCCTGCTGCTAGTGATAGTAGCGAGCGACAACACAAACTAGTTCTGAGCATAACCCTAAACCCCAAACCTAAACCCCAAACCCGAAGCCACAACCCTAACCCAAGTTTTGCCTCTCGGCTCAGGAGACCGCAACCTGGAAACTATAATACAGGTTCAGAGTTAGAATAGGGTTCTGTTTTGCTGTAGCATAGGGTCGGAAAGAGTAGAAATAAGCAGCATCGCCTTCGTCGCTTTTTGACACTAAACCCTCAACCTTTGAACCCTAACGCTAAACCCTACATAAACATTCAAGGAATGGTATGTGTGATTCTGAAGGCCTCTATATTAACTGGGCTGCTAGGGTTTCCCCTAAAAGGCCAAGCTTGCCGTCCCCTAAACCCTGCAACCTTGACCCTCTCGGTCAGCCAAGCTTCCGGGAGCCGTGAGACTCTAAACACGAAGGCTACGGTTAAGGTTTAGGGCTTAGGGGCTTAGGGTTTTGGGGGCTAAGGGTTCAGGGTAACATTGGGTTATTAACAACTCGAACAGGGCTTTGAGGTAGAATATACCATGAGTATGCCCGACACCAAAAGGGGTAGTGCTAGTCTTCCAAAAACCCTTTTACAACAATCAAAAAAACCAATGACATTACCGAAGACAAAACTTGAAGGGAATGCTATTGCTGCCTGGCCCAACCCTAAACCTAAACCCTTATAATCCCCTAAATCTTGCCCCAAACACTGAACCCACCGGGTCAAGCCCCGGAAATGCCTCCTGGCAGTCTTTCCAGCATGCTCTTCTCTCCAAGAGCAAGCCCTGACGACATGAGCGCGCTCATGTCGGAGCCCTACTCGACTTGCAGAGAAGAGTTTGAGAGTTTAGGGATTTAGGCTATGTTGTCACGTGTTATAGTCTGTCGGAGCCAGAAGAATTAGAGTATAGGGTCTTGGCCGGTCTTGCCGTGCTAGAATGCTGTATCCCTGAGGGTCCAAAGGACCCAAGAATTAGGTATCTAGGTTTCGGATAGTAGTTATGTAGGTTTCTATTCCAGACAGTATACCCTAAACCCTAGTAAACCCTAAACCCTAAACCCTATGATTCCTAGGTACTTGGACTCTCAGGGCATTCTACAGCACATAGGTTTACGGAAGCTACCCCTCGAACCGGCATTCGGCTAAGGGCTCGACCACCGAGCCGAAACCTTAAAACCGAAACCTTAAAACCCGGTTTAGGGTTTAGGGTTTAGGGTTTAGGGTTTAGGGTTTAGGGCTCAGGAGATAACTTGAAGTATGGTGCCTTCTGGCGCCCCTGTGTATGAGAGGGATGTACTTGGAGGTCCATGGGTGGTTGTAAATGGGGTCTACAAGTGAGGAAACTATAATTATAAACGCTGCTAGGGGATTTAGAAACCTACTAATAACTACCCATGAACCTCAAAGTACTCATGTACACTTTGGAGGGCTGTCCTGTAGCCCTCATCTTCCCACCTCCCTCTTTCAGTGTCATGCCTCCACATCCCGATGAAACTCTACAGCCCTAGTGTCTCTCAGGACGCAGAACGCCTGAAACCTAAACCCTAAACCCCCGAACTCTAAACCCTGAACCCTAAACCCTAAACCCTGAACCCTAAACCCTAAACCCTGAACCCTAAACCCTAAACCCTCATTCGACCCTTTCGCGCAATCCCTTCGTTTCCTCCCTACTTAAAGGATCATGGGACTTAGTAACTAGGGCTATAAATGAGGTAACTATACTTAAAACCCCAATTAGGGGACTTATAACCTTACCTACCCTAAACCCTAAACCCTAAACCCTAAACCCTAAACCCTAAACCCTAAACCCTAAAACCCTAAACCCTTACTTACTAAGTCCCATGATCCTCCAAGTAGTCATCTCCGCGCCTTGTATTCCAGGGCCTCGGGTCGCAACCAGTCCCTGTAGCTGCTTGCCTGAAGAAGCGGTCCTGCTGGTAGAGACACCTGCGTTCTTTTGTTTTTGAGCGGGTGAGAATATATATATATATATGTATATATATATATATGTATGTACGTATGTATGTGTGTATATATATAATATCTATATCCATATGCTGACTGATTGTTTGCTCTGTAGTATTACTATAGCATGTAGTACATCCTATGATGCATCATCTGCTCTCTTGTTGGTTTGGAGGGAGGTCGCTATGCTAGCACTTCCGGAGCTGCAGTGTAATATAGGGGCCTTAGTAGTTAGAATCGGGTTTTGGGGTCCTTTATAGTATAATCATGACAAGGAGCCCCCGAAATAATATGGGTGCTCATTGAGGCCCCTATATTAGGCTTCAAAGGTTGATGGGGCTTGGCCTAACCCTCAGAGTCCGAAGGGCCCAATAATTAGGAATCTCGGTTTCGGATAGTAGTTATGTAGGTTACCATTTGGGGGACTATATGACTATTAGGTACTTGGACCCTTAGGGTAAGGGTTTAGGCTTGAAGGTTATTGCTTAGGTGGTGTAGGGTTTAAGGTCACCGTCTGATGCACAGGGATAGATGTTTGTCGCATGCATCGTTGCTTCTGTATGCTTTAGTACGAACCGGGCAGCTACTATGGTGATCTTATGTAGCTTTGTGCAGTTCTCTAAGTTAGGGTCCCTGTTTAAATCGTCAAAATAACACGGTCCCCTTATAAGAAGAACAAAATGGCCCCTAATTTAGAGAACTACCCTGATGCTTGTGACGTGACGATGGTTCTCCTGCAGGACGCGATGACTACTACGTACTTTGAATTGGGAGCAAACATGGGAACGACAAACTCCGAACTGTCTGAGGATGTGGGGACAACGCTTAGGGTTCTTGCGTGCTGTGCAACTCAACATCGGTGGTAAAGGGGCTTCGCCCAGAAAACCAACCTTTGGCTGAGTGGTTCATGTTAAGACCAAGCAGAGTCCTAAACCCTCAACCCTAAACCCTGACCGGTATTTACCAGTTGCGCTTGGAAGCGGTTCGCCGCGGGAGATAGCGGGTGAAAGTGCTGTGGTCATGTCGTGTCTTCGGGCTTGTTACCGAATAGATTTTGCCAGTTTGTTGCTTCGATAATATCTTTTAGAGTTGAGGAGTTGTGTTTCCAGGGTTTCGAGAGCGGTAAAGTCATACGAGACTTAAACACGGCTGCCAGCGAATGCCCTGCCAAAACACACAGCTTGCTCTGTCCCAATTCTGTTCCAGAACCATGCATGCCCTAAACCCTAAACCCTAAACCCTAAACCCTAAACCCTAAACCCTAAACCCTAAACCCTAAACCCTAAACCCTAAACTCTAAACCCTTCCGGGGTGCGGGGCCGGTGCCAAGTCTTGAATCAACCTGTAACAGTAGCCCAATACTCACTGTGACGATTGTAAGGGTTTAGGGTTTAGGGTTTAGGGTTTAGGGTTTAGGGTTTAAGGTTCCTGCATTGACCGTGGAAAAGAACAGACGAAAATGCAGTGAAGGGCCCTCCCCGCCCCATCCTGAGTCTATAATTATCCTAAACCCTATAAACCCCCCAAACCCTAAACCCTATAAGCCCTAAGCCCGAAGCCCTATAAACCCTAAACCCTAAATAGAGAATGGCTGATCTAGGGTTTAAGGGTCCAGGGTCCCTAAACCCTAGACTAAAACAAACCCCAAGCCCTAAAACCCAATAAAGGCTCCTTTAAGGGCTTTAGGGTTTAGGGTTTAGGGTTTAGGGTTTAGGGTTTAGGGGTTTCGGGTTTAGGTTACAGGGTGCTGGCCTTTGTCCTCTTTGCCGGCGGTGCCAGCAGCGGTTCCACCGGCTCTAGTGTTCGAGGGCCGCAGGCTCGAGCGGTGCTAGTCCTGGACATCTTATACCGGGGTCTCTCGAGCACGACTTAGTTAGAAAACCCTAAACCCTAAACCCTGAACCCTAAACCCGAAGCCCGTAGTATGAGAATCGGTGATTTTTGCTATGTCATGCAATGATTATCATCAAGAAGGATCCCGAGGGCATCAGATGGGCAAGTATTTCAAAATGCAGGGGCCTTAATAATTGGAATAGGGTTTTGGGATATATTATACTGTAATTATAGTAATTAGGAGCCTTGATAATTAGAATAGGGTTTTGGGGGTTCCTTATTATGATTATAGTATTATCTACCCCCCAAAGCCCTATTCTAATTTTTAAGGCCCCTATATATCGCCCCGACAACCCTGCTCTACCCATGATTAGGCCCCTGACTCTTGTGTGTGTACACACATAAATACTGCATAAATGAAAGTTGCAAGACCTGACAGCACCACATCTTCAAAACTGGCCGACGGACTTGCAGGGAATTGCTTTTGGGGCTTATAGGGAGCAGGCATCGTAAAGCACTTGGAGCCCTCCCATAAAAATCCGTGCATCTTGTCCCCCCGGCTCGGAACGAATAGGTTGGTTTTTAAACTGCGATGATGCAGTCAAGCCTTGTAACAGGAAGCCAAGAGACTTACAAGACATCCACGATGCTGCTTTCTGTGTCACGAGTACGTCCGCAATCCGCCACATTCCCCCAAGCCGAAACCCGAAACTCCAAAACTTGCATTGAAGAATTGAACCACTACATCTAATTCTCCAACACCCCAAAACCACCAAATGAGTAGTTCTCTAGATTAGGGTCCCTTTTGGCGTTCTTTCTAGGAGCCGTAACCGTACTATTCTGGGGACCTGAAGAGGGACCCTAATTTAGAGAGCTACCCAAATGTCAATGTCGGGCAAGGCTCTGGGAGATGACTTTGGCCATTCTGCTGACCTGAGAGCCAGGATCCAGAATGTACAAGTCTGGGGATTGGTTTTAGGATTTAGGGTAATTGGGGTTTATCATGAAGTGTCGAAGCCTACACCCTTAACTTCGAACTTCCCTCAACCCTAAACTCTCGAAACCCAAAGCTCTCTGAACTCAAAACCCCAAAAAAAACACGTACGAATCTGGGGCTATGTGTTTCTCATACAGTGTCGGAGCCGAGATAGCTTCGGGCTTAAGATCTTCAAAACCCATGCTTTATGGGTGTTAGAACTTCGGAGCCTGCTTCGACTTCGGGATCAGGGTTTAGGGTTTAGGGTTTAGGGTTTAGGGTTTAGGGGAATGGGGTTGTATATTATACTAGCAACTGATGACAGGACTTCAGTGGGTGTTATTTTTTTATGCCCCAAATAATTCAGACTCCTGAGGTGATAGGCTGCATGAAGCCTTGCACTCGCTCAATCCTCAACTGCTCCCGCTTGATACGGGGGCGCGAATAATCAGAACAGGGTCTTGGGGTCTACATCATACTAAAACTATAATCAGGACAATAAGGGGGGCACCGAATCGGACAAATTCCGATCCCCAAAGGTACATCCAAAACTCTACAACTAAACGTGAAGCTAGGAAAGCCCCCTAAACCCTAAACCCTAAACCCTAAAGCCTAAACCCTGAACCCTAAACCCTAAACCCTAAACCGGAAAGCCGGACCGACATGCAGCTGGAACACGGAAGTTGGAAGATTTGGAGGGCCCCAGGTCGGCTTTGACCAAAATGGCTGCGAAGACTTCGGTGCGGCAGCCAAAAGAGATGTCGCGTTTGGGATTTAGGGTTTAGGGTTTAGGGTTCAGGGTTTAGGGTTTAGGGCTTTGGGTTTAGGGTTTAGGGTTTGGGATTTATGTGTGTCCCCCATAGGCTCCACTGTAGTTCCTTGTTTGGGGATTACCTTATAGGATCCTACATGGTCCTACATATGAACCACAAAAAGGCTTGAACTACCATGGAGCCTATGGGTAAGGGATGAGGGTGATCGAAGGATTGATGTGGGAAGCCTGGTGGTTTAAAACTGAGAGTTTTCCACATAGATACACATATATACATATATATATATGTATATATATATATATATTCATGTTTAACTGTTTATCTATCTATTTATGTTTATTTATTTGCTTATTTACGGAAACTTGAAACTAAGACTACAACCATAGTTCTAATTGTAATTGTAATTAACTGTATTTACAATTGTGTATGTATGTATGTATGTATGTATGTATGTATGTATGTATGCATGCATACACCCATGTTGGTCTAGTACCGGTTGCTCCTTTGTAAATACGTATATGCCACCGCGTGCATACAACCCCGTCCATGAACACGCATCAGACTGCACAGGCACGGCGAGGATTGACCCCACGCTCGATGCGCTTGAGGGATTACGGTTCAGGCTTGAGTTTTTTTTTTTGGGGGGGGGGGCGTTCGTCATCGAAGTGTGGCGTTTAGCTTTCAAGCTCTAGGTAAATTCACCTGCCCTTCTTCCGAGACCTTAAACCATAAACCCTAAACCCTAACAGTGAGGCAGAACCGACTCCAACGTCGTTCGTTCAAAGCCTAAGTCCTGAGCCGGAGGAAGCCCTCGAAGCCCTTCCGACTCAGGGTTTAGGTAGTATCATTAGGGGTACCCCTTAAAGGGTACCCCTTCTGAACCCTACTTTTGGCTCTCTTAAAAGGGACCTTATTGAGAGGGTCTATATCCCCAAGGGTCCCCCGAATCCTAACTCCCAGGGTTTAGGGTTTAGG
>CAJNDV010036739.1:10227-21646 GCA_905221635.1 Symbiodinium sp. CCMP2456 | reverse complement strand
GGATTTAGGGTTTAGGGAATAGGGTGTAGGGTTTAGGGGTTAGGGTGTAGGGTGTAGGGTTTAGGGTTTAGGGTGTAGGGTTTAGGCTATAGGGTTTAGGGTTAGGGGGGCGATTTCTCTACCAGGGGCTTTGGACTAAGGTAGGTGCCTAAGTTTGAAATAATTACCGATATTATTTTGCGGCTCCTTATGATAATTATAGTACCATGGAGCCCAAAGCCCTATTCTAGTTATTATGGCCCCCCCATTACCCGTTTACCCGAAACCCCTAACCCTAAACCCTATGTAAAACCTTGAACCCTAAACCCCTAAAGCCCTAAACCCTAAACCGTGGTTTGTAAGGGGGTTGGAGGAGCTCCCACAAAGCCCAGTTCGGTGCCAAGGTCTTGGGTTCTGATTCCATCGGCTACCCTGATAAGGAATTGGGTAATGTAGGGGGTTGAGGGTTTAGGGTTTACTAAACCCTAAACCCTAAACCCTAAACCCTAAACCCCTAAATTAGGGGTTTAGGGTGTAGGGGCCTCTTTAAGAATAGGGGCTTCTGGGGGTTCCTTGTCCTAATTATGGTATAAGGGGCCCCAAGCCCCTAGTCTAATTATTAGGGCGCCTATATTAGTTCTCGAAATGAGGGTCCCTTTCGGGGTCCTTTCTATAAGGATGCCGTACCATTGGGGACCTTAAAATCGACCCCAATTTAGAGAAGCATCGAAGTGTCTCTGTGCCGGAAATCGCAAGATCATGGCACAGATTAGGGTTTAGGGTTTAGGGTTTAGGGTGACATAACCCTTGAGTACAAGGCTGAAGCCCTTGAGCCCTCAACCCCGAACTGATTGATACAGGGGCCTTAATAATTAGAATAGGGTTTATGGGTATATCCTACCATAACTATCATAAGGAACCCCGAAAAACCACCCAAAAAACATATCATTGTATAACTATCATCAGGAGCCCCAAAAAAACCAAAAACAACCGTACTATCATAGTATAACTATCATAAGGAACCCCCAAAGCCCTATTCTAACCATTAAGGCCTCTACATTGGGGGGTTGAGCCCCAAGACCCCGAACCCTGGCTCAAGGGACCCAAACAGATCGATGTTCGAGATTTGGGGGTTCCCTAAACCCTAAACCTTTCAAACCCCTAAACTCCTAAGCCCCTGAACCCCCAAGCCCTAAACCCTAAACCCATAAACCACTAAACCACTAAAACCCTAAATCCTAAACCCCTAAACCCTAAACTGTAGGGTTTTTGGTCCAAGGAACGTGGCTTTGGGGTTCCGGATTTCGAGGGTTTGCGCCTGATCCCTAGGGTTAGGGGTTTAGGGTTTAGGGGTTTAGGGTTTTAGGGTTCAGGGTTCCAGGGTTTAGAGAGCACTTGGAGGTTCAGGGGTAGTTGTAATTGGCTTACTACGGGCTTTCATTAAGTATGGTTACCCTACTTATACCTTCACTTATAGCTACCATTGAACCTCCAAGTATGCGGAGAGGAAGAGGAGTGGCGCGAGTACGACGAGGAGGCGCCACGAGCTGCCCAGAGACTCCCCAAACCCTAAACTTAGTTCCCCAAGACCTCACCTTTTAAGCTTTTTGGGGTTCTTAAAATTGAGTAGTAATCTGAAAGTTTAACATTTTCTTTCCCTGGCTTTGTGGGGAAGTAAGTAAACGAATGGAAGAGACCTGAAATTGTAGTGAATTTTGGGGGTTTAGGGTTAGGGAACCCTCCTATGACTCCTATGATTTACTGAAAGTCAGGGAATAGTAGATATTATAATAGGAACCCTAGTATGATTTAAGGTATGGTCGTTTCTTAAGCGTTTTGGGAGTCACTGGGTCGATTGCGTGTTTTCGTTTGTTCGGGGCGGTTCTCCGATTGTACGGCGGGTCATCTGATTCAAGCCCACCCTGAACCCTTTAGAGTTTGAGGGTTTAGGGATAGAGCTTGAAGGCGCAGATCACTTCATATATGTTGTTAATGCCCCCCCCCTCCCCACCACTAAACGCTAGACCCTAAATCCCAGAAGTGTTATCATCGGTTGTAAGAGGGGAGCTACTATAGAGGCCAAATAACTACCTATACTATTTTTTTGGGGGGGTTCCTTATCATAAGTAGTATAGTATAGTATAATGGGCCCCCAAAACCCAAAACCCAAAACCCTAAACCCTACAACATCGATTGAGGCCCCTTTTTTACTGTACTTGGAGACCCAAGGCTCATGTCGAGCACGGACGGGGGTTTCAGGCACAGTTCTGATACAGACGATTCAAGCCCAGCTCTTTCCATGTACGGCGATATGTATATATATATATATATGTATATATATATATACATACACTTTTTAGGGTTTAGGGTTGAATAAAGGACACATAAATCATCTAACTAGTAGGTCCTCGCTACAAGCACGTCTGAAAGAGGAACCCCTAAACCGTAAACCTGTAAGCCCCGAAGCCGCTGAATCCCCTACGCTGCAAACCCGACGTGCGAGTGATGAGTGTGAACCCCGAATAGAACCCATCTACAAGGATCTTTTCTAGAAGGACCCTCAGCAGAATGTTCCCAACCCTAATCCCAAAATCCTACAAATTGCAAGGCGTTCACACACAGACAGAGCCAGGGGCAGCAACCCTGACCTCTGCAAGCAAAACTCTCAACCGCTCAACATTAAATCCCTTCAAGAGCGACCCTAAAGGGGCAATTCTCTCGATTACCTCTCAATTAATTAGGGTCCCCTGTAGGGTCCTTTATAAGGGGTGCCGTACTATTTTGAGGACCTAACAAGGAAGGGAACCTGATTTAGAGACCTACCAAAACCCTAATTTAATTTAGTATAGGGGGCCTTAATAATAATTACCTATACGCGTTTGGCGGTTCCTTGTTTTAACTATAGTATTATCTACCCCAAAATCTTAGTCTAATTATTGAGGCCCCTACATTAACAGAAGCGCGAGAGCTCTAAACCCTAAACCCAAATACAGAGCCACGTGTAACATTGGGGTTGGAAGAACTCGTGATGCTGTTGATGGTGTGAATCCTGCATTACCTTAAGGACCCCAAACTATGGGAATTATGGTATATTCCTTCCTATGGGTATTGCAGGATTTATATCATCCACCGTAACAGCCCTACCCAGGGAGCCCAATAAGGCGTAAGTTGAGCGATATTCATCAACCGCACGACGCCCCCCCTACAGTGCCCATTGTCCGTATGTTATAGTGTACCCCATGAACCGATTCTAATTCCTAAAAAGCCCCAAGGCGAGGGCCTTCTTCGTAACCTTGAACCTTGATCTAGAATATATTCTACTAGGTTCTCCAGAAGTACCCTTTTGCCCTTTTTGATTTTGGGGTCCCTTATTAAACCCAAAGAGTAGGAAAAAGGGTGGGTGACCTTATTGCTTCACTAGATGCCCTAACTTCGCCAAAAGTCTCAAATCTTTTTGTGGGCGGCCTTGTACGTCTCGCGCTTTGAATACTGTGGCCAACGATGCCAGGTCTATCATTCTGGATATCCAGAAGATTCTTAAGCTGAGCTAACACGGCTCCCTTCCGTGACATGACCGCTCTTTGAGACTCGAGGTGCCCTTGTTGTTAGGGGTCTACTGGGGAACCTAGTCTACCTGCTTAAAACCCTAAACCCTAAACCCTAAACCCTAAACCCTAAACCCTAAACCCTAAACCGAAACCCTAAACCCTAAACCCAACATTTAAAAAAACGCCAGGTGCAGCAATTCCGTGAGCTGATGCTCCAGTGCGGGGCGGATCCGGCGAGCTCGTCCTCGAGGCGAAGCGGGGCTCAGGGTGGAGGAATGGCCTGGGCTCTATGGCAGGGTTTGGGGTCTAGGGTGCAGATCTAGGGGCTGTTTAGGGTTTAGGGTTTAGGTCTAGGGCCTTGAGGTTGAGGCTTGAGTGTTTTTGATAGGTGCTTGTCCTGCGGGTCTGTAGCTATGCTCAACCAGTTGTGGAATGCTGGTTCTGTTCACCACGCCTCGAACCCCAAACGTCTTACAACACTGCAAAACCTCGAAACCCCCGAACCCACGCCCTGAACCTTAGACCCTGGCAGCCCTTAAAACCTAAACCCCATAAAACCTAAACCCGAACCCAGAGACTCCAAAACCCCTTAGTGAAGGAATATACCTGTTCAGGGTCCAGGGTTTGGACGCTGCAGGTTTGTGCTGGACGATGCGAGTACGACCCTCAGAAGGGTGTTGCTGGCTTCCGTGGGGTGCTTCAGGGCTTTGGGTATTAGTTAGAATTTACTTGTTCAAGGTTTGGGGAATTTGGGTATTTAAGTATGCTGTAACCCTGAAAGGGACCCTGACTCACCATATGAGGTAATGAAGGCTGTACACTGCAATCTAGGGGCCTTCATAATTAGAATAGGGTTTGGGGGTTATACTAGACTTATACTTATCATCAGGCCCCCCAAAACAGTATTGGTAAGTCTCTGGGCCCCTTGATAAGATGAGTCAATACAGGGCTCTTTCTCAGGAGGGTTGGTGAGTGCAAAATGGTGTTTGCTTCTGGAGATTCTCGAGTAGACCCTAAGCCCCTACACCCTTAACCCCTACCCCTAAACAATACACCCCTAAACCTCTAAACCGTAAGCCCTAAACCCTAAACTCCTAAGCCCTAAGCCCCTAAACCCTAAACAGGAATTCCTGATTGGGTTTTGGAAGCCGGGGCGCCTCACCCGAAGCGTGAAGTGCCACAGACGCCTACAGTTTCGCGACCCGCAGAAGCCGATTCAAATCATTAAGGTACACGATTTTAGGGTGTAGGGTTTAGGGTTTGGGGTTAAGGGTCTAGTCGTGATTATTAAGGTCCACGGTTTTAGATTTTTTGTTGAGGTTTAGGATCGTGGCGATTCCGGCCAGTTTTTTGAACAAGCCGCTGATGCTTGAAGTGTTCGTGAGCACGCATGCCCATGGGGCTTAGGACTAAACCCTAAACCCTAAACCCAGCTCCAAACCCTAAACTTCGGCATGAGGACGGTTTAGGGTTTAGGGTTTAGGGGTTTAGGGTTTGGGGTTTAGGGTTTTAGGCCCAGGGTGTTGGGCGCTGGGAGTGGTTTTGGGGTGAACATCGAAGGGCCAGGTGTCGTTTCTCATAAAATGTCGGAATGGGAGAATCGGTGTCGATGGCACTCTGTGTGGCGCTGTGCCGTAGCTACGTGTGACACCCTTACTTGGAGGTTCATTGGTAGCTAGAAGTGGGGTTATAAGTCAGCTAATATGGGTCATGATTATAGTTACCCTACTTGTAGCCGCAGTTATAACTAATATAGGGGCCTCAACAATTACCTAAAATATTTTGGGGCTTCCTTATTATAGTTATACTCTAAAGGACCCCAAAACCCTATTCTAATTATCAAGGCCCCTACATTACCCATGAGTATCCACGTGGGTGAATGGTAGCAGCCGTCGTCATCAAGGTGCTGGTCCCGACAGGAGGACGACGATGGCGAGGAAGGACAAAAAGGAGGAGGGGACGCCCAAAGCCATGGAGCAGTCATTGTCCAAACCCAACTTCCTAAGCCTTACCAACAAAAACCCTTAAATAACCACGACACGTGAAGCCTTGAAGTTCTACATCAAATTTCAACTCCCGACCCCCAAACCCCCACACCGCCTAAATTTCGGGTGTCCGCTTTGCGCCTGACATCTGCAGGTGTGGATCAGTTCGGCGGAGGAATCGCGGGAAGGGCTGTAATTTTTGCTTCGGTTTAGGACCGCAGACGATACCTTCTGCGGCGTTTACAGGGGTCTGTAAAGGTTTATATGTTTTGGACAATTTAATGGTTTTGTATGGTCCCTATTTAGGGATGTTGGGGCCTCAGGATTTCGGAGTTTAGGCTTTGAAGAATTCCACGGGTTGGGGCGTCAGGTTGCGTCGAAACTACTCGTTTGGACTTGTTATGCACTGGGGTCCTCTGCTTCCCTCCACCGAAGCCTGACCGTCTAAGACTCGCCCACGGTTTAGGGTTTAGGGTCCGGGTTTAGGGTTTAGTAGTAAACCCTAAACCCTAAACCCTAAACCCTAAACCCGAAAAGCCCTAAACTTATAGACTCCTAAGCTCCTTAACCCTGAAGCCTGAAGCGTAAACCGGAAGCTCCAGGAGTAGGGTTTAAGGATCCTGTGGAAGCCCTATAATATAGGGGCCTTAATACAGTAAGTGCCAGTATTATTTTGGGGGTTCCTGGTTATAATTATATAGTATAAAACACCCCCAAACCCTGTTCGAGTTATTAAAGCCCCTATATTAATTGCTGCAGCCTCCACGTTTCCACACAAGGACATTGCGAACCCCTGCATCTTACAAACATCGAAAATCCTTCATTTAAACCCTGAAACTCGATGCAACCAAGAACCCTGAACCCGGAATCCTGAAACCACCTTCAGAGGAACCCCATAAAGCAGCCCCTTAGGAGCCAACCCCCATGAAAGTAGAACCGCACACACCCTGAACCCCAAAACCCAAAAACCCGAAACCCCCCAGCCCTAAACCCGAGATCCCTGAACCCCAAGCCCTACAGCCATACTGTAGGGGCCTTAATAATTAGAATTGGGTTTTGGGGCCCAGTATATTATACTCATAAAAGAGAAAACCCCCAAACTAGTATAGGTACTTATTATTTTTAGGCCCCTACATTAAAACCCACACCGGGACCCCAGAGCCCTCAGCCTAATCCCTGACCCCTAAACCCCAAGCCCTACGGCTGTACAACACCCAAGATGCAGAGGCTCTCCCCCGAGCCAAGAGGGCTTAGAGGAGTCTCAACTCAGTCCGGTGACCCGGGTGGTGCAGGGTTTCGGGCTTTCGTAGGCTTTCTTTTTTGGGGGTCAGCAACATGTTTGGGTTTAATAGAGTTTTCGTAGGCTTCTATAGGGGTCAGTATGAATTTTGGGGGTTTTGTATAGTCTTAATGGTGCGTTCAAGGATTGAATATTGCGGGTTAGAATTCAGGTTTCTGGCTTTTCTTGTGGTTTCCTGACGTTACTACAGTATTGACGACCCCCAACCGCCTTAACGAAATTATCCAGGCTTCTGCATTATAAGCCTGCATGAAATCCCTAAACCAAAACCCGTGGAACCCCATGAAACCCTACAGAACGAATGTTGGAGCCTTTTACTGAGCCCTCGAGGGAACCCTTGAAAGTCAGAAACCCCAAAAGGGCATAAACATAAGCATGTTATAGGGATATCTCTACCTTGTCGGGCTTCAATATAAGGAGATTTTTTGGGGATATCCCTATCCTAGGTTTTGCTTATGTGCCTTTTTGGGGGCCCTAGAAAGGATCCTTAAAGGGACCTTTCACTAAACCCTTGTCCTACACCCCGGACATCCCCAAGCTCTAACCAACCCGAAACCCCAAACCCTATATT
Source organism: Symbiodinium sp. CCMP2456 (assembly GCA_905221635.1). Lineage (NCBI taxonomy): Eukaryota > Dinophyceae > Suessiales > Symbiodiniaceae > Symbiodinium > Symbiodinium sp. CCMP2456. Next base: position 14,263 of record CAJNDV010036739.1, on the reverse strand, counting down.
TTCAAAAGTTTACAATCATGAACACCGCAAACTATATAAAACCCCAGAAGACCCCACGACCGTAAAGACAAGGAAAACAAGGTAGCCCCTAATATGACCCTCTTAAACCTGTTAAGCTGCCCTTAAGCGAACCCTGTAAACCCACCAAATCCTTGAAAATCCTAAACCCCTAAACCCCTAAACTCCATTAACTCCTACACCCTAAACCTCTAAACCCTAAACCCCAAATCCTCGAGCCTTGAATTCTGAACTTCTAAACCCCCCTGACATAGGGGCCTAAATTTTCAACAATACTATAGTATTATACTATAATTACGGTAAAGAACCCCCAACATGTAACAATGCATTTTGGGAGCTCCTTCTTGTAATTATTATAGTATGAATATAGTATGAATATACAACCCAAACCCTATTCGAATCAAATCCCCTTAGAATAAACTTTAAGATGCCCCGGCAAAAGCCTCAAGGCCTCGAAGAAGGCTCGAGTCTGCTGACGGAGGCATCTGGGAGATTCTTTAAGGGGTCCTTTAAGGGCTCTTGCAGGGTTCCTTTGTTCCTTCAAGCGTTCAGGGTTTAGGCTTCTATAGTATATTAGGGTCCCCTTTAGGGGGTTGCTATAGGGTTCCATAACAGGGTCCCCTATAAGGGTCCCTTTGAGGGTTCGTTTACGCAGTCATGTCAAGGTTGGCTTGTTAGGGTTTCTAAAGGGGTCGGAATAACTAGTGACACTACTCGTTAGCTCTCCTTATTGAGACCATAACTTTACTATCATATACCACCCTTATTCTTATTCAGGCGCGGGTTCTTTTCAAGGCCTCTTCTTTTCAAGGGTTCTTTTCGGGTCAGTACTGTTTTGGGTTTACTTCAAGGGCTCCTTCAAGGATTCTTCTAGGGTTTAGGGTTCGGGGATTAGGCTGAGGGCTCTGGGGTTCCGGTGTAGGGTGCTAATGTAATTACCTACACTATTTTGGGGGGTTCCTTATTATAATTATAGTATCGCGCGCCCCCAAACCCTATTCTACCTATATGGGTAGTTCTCAACATTAAGGGACTCTACTTTAGAAAACTACCCATATTAAACCCTAAACCCTAAACCCTAAACCCTAAACCCTAAACCCTAAACCCATATTACAGCCGGCGCAGGGATCCGGCCGAGGGGATTCCAAGCACCACGGAACCATTTTGGACATGCGACGGGTTGTATTGGCTTAAGAGTTGAACCCTTAAAAGGGGTTTAGGGTTTAGGGTTTAGGGTTTAGGGCTTAAGAGTTGAACCCTTAAAAGGACCCCTAAACCCCAAACCCACTTTGTAGGAGCCTTGAAATGCTTGGTTCATGTGGGTTGGTCTTGGGTGTGGTGCTGGGGTCTTTGGAAATCGTCTAATGCAGGGGCCTAAATAACTACCCATACCATTTTGAATTATAGTATAATATATACCCCAAAACCCTATTCTAATTAAGGCTTCTACATTGGTGGCTTGTATCGGTTTCTTTGCTGCTGTTCTTTCTTGGTTTCAACTGCCTATTTTTCTTGTCGGGTTTTGGGTATGATGCCAGGGCCATAGAAGCGCCCGAACAGTTACAGTACTCAACTCATCTTCCGTAGTTTGGTATTTGTGATGCTTTTTTGATTCGCTTGAAAAGCTAGGTGTCTTTTTGTTTGATATTGCGCGTGGTGCCGGAATCCCTAAACCCTAAACCACTGAATCCCTAAACCCAACGGCGACGGATGTAAACACCCGGCCCGCCCCAGACCACTCGGCCACCCAGGGGCGTGTCGGGCGGGGCGTGCCATTTTAGGGTTGATTTGGAGGTTCATGGGTAGTTATATGTGGGGTTGTAAGTTTTGAAAGTTTAACCTCTTATTTCCATTGACTTATTTTGGAAGTAAGAATAAGCATGGTACCGTCTAACTCAAAGCAGGGACCCAGGGCCTTGAAAAGAGGGCTGAGGTCTACATTTGCAAAACTTGCCCCCCCAAGCCCTCATTACGCCTTAAGGGCTATAGTTGATTTTCAACGCTGCTTCAACCCAAGTCAAACATTTCCTCAAACCCTCCATTGGTAAAACCCTAAACCCAGAAAAACCCAAAACCCCATAAACCCTCAACCCTTAACTCCCTAAACCCTAAACCCTCAAACCCTCAATTGGCAGGCCCAAGTCAGGGCGTTCTTGCAAAGCCAATTCGGCAGCGAAGCTGAAGGCCACAGAGAGAGCCATAAGGTGAGGGCTCAGGGCCTGAGATTTAGCGTTTAGGGTTTGGGGTTTACGATTGAGGGGCTTAGGGCTTAAGCCGTAAAGCACGAAACCTTTTTATAAACATCTGGGCCATTAGGGCTTCCGGGCTCGTCGTCTTCGGTTCTGCCAGCTGAAATAGGGTTTAGGGTGTATGTTCTCTGGGTTCAAAAGGCTGTTAGACGGGCCTGAGCACTTGTGAATCATACCTATATTCCTTAATTAAGGGTATTGGGCTCTCTGGTTCATGGTCCACATATACTGGTCCCCGCTTGTGGTCTGGATGTTGCCGTGCGAATCCTGAGTTTCCCCCAAATTCGGAGGTTGGGCTCTGGGTTAAGAAGCTTAGCTTAAGTTGCCGACCATGATGAAAATAGCCCGGCGATGATACGGTTGATGATATAAGTCTTGCATTACCCATAGTAGGGAATATACCATAATTCCCATAGTTTAGGGTCCTTAAGGTAATGCAGGATTTATATCATCAACAGTATCTCACAGCAAACTCTTAAGCACCCTAAACCCTAAACCCTGAACCCTAAACCCTGCACCCTAAACCCACAACCGAAGTCATGGCAACTTGACTAAGTTTCTTCGCAACGAGTCACCAGAGCCTCCTCGGCTCATTCTGATCATCAATGTCCTTATAAACACCACATGGGTGGTTGTCAAAATTATGGTCCCTTGTTGGGTCCTTATTATAATACGGCACCTATTATTTAGGGTACCCAGAAAGGGACCCTAATTTTGACAACCACCCACATGTCGGAGTTGGAGATTGTTTACGATTTGCGTGGTGTGGGTCTGGAGGTTGTGGCAGGGCAGCGAGTGTGATACGAACCTCCAACCTTCAACCTTTAAGGAATATCTGGGTAGCCCAGAAGTACCCTGGAACGTTGTGTTTTGGTTATGTCGCGGTCTAAGTCCTAAGACTGACAAGCGGGAAAAGGGTACCCCTGCTTTGAAGCAGTTGCTGGGAATCAGGGACTCCCTCTCCCTACCTTCAATCGGGGTTAGGGTTTAGGGGTTTAGGGTTTAGGGCTTATACATACCTTCAACCAAATACAATATCCCGAATCAGGCCTTGCTTGACCTATACAAATATTGGTACGATATTTGTGAAGCCTCCAATGAAAAGCACTTTAGCGGTCGGAGTATTCAGTATATAATGATCATGCTATCCGCGCAGGGTTGCTCCCCAAGAGACCCCGAACCGTATCCTAACTGTCACGGACTATATTCAGTTGTGGTCCCCCAATCCAGGCAAAAGCCTGTGGAAATCTCTACAAAGCCTTCCAAAAGCTCCAACGTGGTTAAGGGTTTGCAGTGAACTTATGCCACAAGACCCATCGTCCTGAACCCCAAAGCCCTCATCCCTTATTTCTAAAACGGGACCCTCTGAAAGTCTTTGGCCTTCCTTATAGAACCTGTGTACACAGCCTTGTTTCTGGAGGCGTGTTCATAAAAAACCTGGTGGTATTCTGTATGTCTATAGTATCTATCTACCTACGTATGTATATATATACACACCATATATATATATATACATATATATATATGTATATACACACCGTAAAAATAATTATATATATATATACACATACAAAACACCATATATATATATACCATACATATATACACATATACACCATACATATATATATATATATATTCACCATATACATATATATATATATATACACCACATATATATATATAGATATATACCACATATATATTTACACACCATATACATATATATATATATACATATACACCACATATATATATATATAGATATA
>CAJNDV010036737.1:9745-21659 GCA_905221635.1 Symbiodinium sp. CCMP2456 | reverse complement strand
AGGAAGTGGCAGGCGAGAGCTGCCTTTCCAACAAAAGACGCATTGAGGGTTTGGGGTTTAGGGTTTAGGGTTTAGCGTTTTGGGTTTGGGGTTTAGGGTTTAGGGTTTGGGGTTTAGGGTTTACAGTTTAGGGTTGAGGGTTTAGAGTTTAGGGTTTAGGGTTTAGGGATGTTTAGGGTTTAGGGTTTAGGGATGTTCAGGGTTTAGAGTTAATTAGGGTTTAGGGGATTGGTTGCGTGAGGCGTTCCCAAAGCCTTAGACAAAACGTAAGCCCTAAACCCGGAAGCCAAACGCCGAGATCCGAAACCCCGTGGCCTCGCGAAGAGGTGGTCGAGTCTTTCACGAAGACCCGCAGCGAGGGAGACCGGACGCTTTTCGCCATGGGTTTGGGCAACGTAGTGTCCGGCACCTCGGAAGCAGTTACGATTGAATAGGATTTACGGTCTTTTGGGGCTTGCGAAGCAATGCAGTGAACAGTGTCCGCAGCTATTGCTGCGGGCTGTAGTGCAAGTCCTGCTCTTCTCATGATCTTGGCGCTGGAGAAAGATAGCCATGGCTGCGTACGAATTAGCAGGGCAGAGGTGGAGGGGGGTGGGGACAGAAGCAGGGTGGCTAGGAAGAGTAGAAGGGGAGAACGGAGCCTCAATCCCGAAGCCCACAGCGTGAATCGTACCCTAAACCCTAAACCCTATAAGCCCTATAAACCCTAAACCCACCCTAAGCCCTAAACCCAAAATAACAACAGGAGTCCCAGATCCGAGCTCAACCCGAGCCTCCAAACACCCGATGCCAAATGGGTAGTTCTCTAAATTAGGGTCCCTTTTGAAAGTCCTTGTTATAAGGGTGCCGTACTATATTGGGGACCTAAAAAGGGACCCGGATTTAGAGAACTACCCAAATGCCAAAACCCTGAGCAGCGGACGAAATAAACCCGTCGAGGCTTCCTTGGTGGAATGGGCGGCAATGCTATGACCCTGGGCTTTGACCCAGGGTTCGGGGTTTATGGTTTAGGGTTTAGGGTTTAGGGTTTAGGTTCGGGGTTGCACCCAAATCAGCAGCGTTTGTAAAGCTGTTTAGCGGATTGGATGTTTGCTGTGCCATCTGCTCAGGCTATGGTGCCATACTGGCTCTACTGCTATACCCTGTCCATATTCCGATGGAGTTATGTGCTGGGCTTTGTTTAAATACTGCATTCATGAGAATCAGGAGAGGCCATGTTTGTTTTGTTGCATGAGACCAGGTTGCAACAACACTTGCCAGCTCGCGCAGGACTCATCAGCCGCCTCAGGGCGCTCTGCTTCCCTAAGCCCTAAACCCTAAACCCTAAACCCTAAACCCTGAACCCTAAACCCTAAACCCTAAGCCCAAACCCCCAAGATTAGCATCAAAGCTCCCCTCGCCACTGCTTATTACATCAGCTGCACCGAGGATCGGGCTTTCGACCATCAACTCCCTGAATGGCGGGCGCGGGCGCATGGCGCCGCCCTTTGGCTGGGAATTTTGGAACCCTAAACCCTAAACCCTAAACCCTAAACCCTAAACCCTAAACCCTAAACCGTGATTCGGGACTTGGGGTTTGATCCTGTGTTCTAAGTGCACTGGGAGCCATGCCCAACTTGCCAGGACCGTCACGGCGTTGGTGGTCATGGCCTCAGTCATGGGCGCCTACCGCTTGCTGACGCTTGGGTGCAAGGATTTAGGCTTGGTTTACATGTCTTCAGACGAGAGTTCTAGGGGCCCTAATGTAGTATCCCAAATAATAGGATTCCTATGATAAGGACCCCAAAACAAGGTACCCCTTATTTCCGGAAACTTCATTGGTTTCGGGATTGGGGTGCAGCTTGGGTCCTCCCCGTCACAACATGTGAGGTCAAGTTCTTCTAAATGGAATTTCCGAAAATAGGGGACCCTAATATAGCACCCCAAATAGTAGGATCCTTTGTGTAAGGACCCCAAAATGAGGTACCCCTAATTTTCGGAAACTCCCAAATCGTCTTTATTGGTTTTGCTGCATGTTCGCTATCGACATCGAAGACAGCGGTTTCACCTGCAGCTTTGTGGTGGTTCAACGGGGTTCTGTAGCTGCATGAGAAGGCGTGCATGACGATCCTCACCGAGCAAGTCTATGAGGTTTAGCATCGTGAAGTGGGACAGTCAAAGCCTGAATGCGGAAACCTTGAAATCCTTGCAAGCTCTGCGGGAGCCGACGCGTTGTAAAGGTGTGCGAATAGAAGACTTTTGAGGCAAACGGACTTTGGGTTTGGGGTTCCCCAAGCCGCCCTAAAGGCCTTCAGCCCAACGGCCCTAAACCCCCGAAACCTGGAGAACGAAAGCAGCAAGCATAAGACCCCCAAAGCCCTACTTGGAGGATCAGGGGACTTAGTAAGTAAGGTTATAAGTCCCGCCTTAATTGGGGTTATAAGTATAGTTACCTTAGTTGTAACCCTACTTACTAAGTCCCATGATCCTTTAAGTAACAGTCAGAACCCGAAAGAAGAAAGAACAGCAGGAACTTCATCCCGGTGGCGGCTCTGGCAGGCAGCGGGGCCTGCTTTCGGGGTTTAGAGAGGTTGGGTTAGCAAGGCGGGTTCATGGGGTTTAGGGTTTAGGGTTTAGGGTTAAGGTTTAAGGTTTAGGGTTTAGGGTTTAGGGTTCATGGGTCAGCTTGGAGGGTTTAGACCTTCAGAGGCTGCTAGGATTTGCTCGTATGGCGTGGCTGCCTGGCATTTAGCGCGTGCGGTTCCGCATACCGAGTTGACAGCGTTTCCTGTGGGCCCAATCTCTAAGGTCATGTGGGTTTGGAATTCCAGGTTCCTTTGCTTTGTCATAGTTGGGTAACATTTTACATGTTTAAGTGTACTTAAACCCAATAAGGAATATACATTTAAATTTTTAATACTACCCCAACCATGAACTAGTTTGATAAAGACCCAGGCAAGCTCGTGGTCTCCACTCACTACGAAGAGCTACAGACGACCCTGGCACCAGATCTGACGGCTTACACCCGAACTCAGCACTGAGCATTGAGCTCCAAGCACCAGACCCAAAACCTGACTTGCCAAACTCTGAAGCCTCAAAGTAGCACGAAGACTAAGACTACAGCCAGCCGTCGGCCCTTAGCCCCTTAGACCCTAAACTCTGAAGTTGAGGGGTTTTGGGGTTACGGAGTGTGGCTTACACACTTCGAGGCTATTGTCAAGTTGTGCCGAGACGTGCTGAGGTTCGGAGAGTTTCGCGTGCACGGTTTTCGGATTTGCGGTCGCTTAGTTCTTGCACCCCGATACATAGAAGCCCGAAGCCAGGACCAAAGAACTAAGCCCAAGGCATCATGATCGTCGTCGTGCTGCACACCTTCAAGTCGCCCAGCTGCCGTGTTGGAGTCCGTAATCCTGCATCCCACATCCGGAGCCCCGAAATCTCGAATTCCTCAGCCCTAACGCCATTTTAACGCCTGTTCCCCGAATTCCAAAGTTGGTGATCTGGGCACTGCGGCGCTCAATCGAAAGCCCATATTTGGGAGCCCATGGTATTAGGAGTTTCTTGGCTTAGGGTTTCGAAGTTTGTATGACAACCTGAAAATCGTGAGAGCAGAAGGAGAAGGTTCCAGCAGTCCTGCTTCGTTATGTCGGGGAGACATGAAAAGGACCCGCAAAGATTCATTTCGAGATAAGATTGCTTGAGCTCTTGGGGTTAAATTGATAGAGGCTTCAAAGCTTTAAAGCGTAGCTTCAGGCGAAGCGCACGTGCTGTCTCCAAGTATGCCTTCCTCCTGTGAGTGCGGTCCAAAAGGCGACAAAGCCGGGAAATATCAACTGCCAGGTCTTCAAACCTCGAAGCCTAAACACACTAAACCCTGGAAGCTTAAACGCCCAAAGCCCTAAAGCGTGTTGCATCACTCCCAAGAAGAGTTTCAAGCTGAGGTGGTTCTCGCTTGGTATGGTCCTGGCGGCGGTGCTCCCCAAGACGCTTCGGGACCGGCTGAACCTCCACCGAAAGGCAACCGGGATGCTAGGGTCGGGGTTTCCGGAACAAAGGGCTTTCAGGGTTGGCTTTTCAGGTTTAGGGTTTCAGTGTAGGATCAGGCAGGGTTCAGAATTTAATTCGACTAGGGTTCCTTTAAAGGGCTCCTTAAAGGGGGTTCTATAAGGGCTACTAGAAGGGTTTATAGGAGGCTCCCGAAGAAGAGCCGCCGTAGCAGAAGCCGGCGCCCCTCCCAAGGTGCCGAGGATCGAAGCCTTGGTCGTGCTGGCCGCTGGGAGCTGCGGATTTACGGGTAGAGTTCGTTAGGGTTTAGTAGGGTTTAGGGTTTCTAGGGTTTATAGGGTTTATAGGGTTTAGGGTTTCGGGTTTAGGGTAGCGTTCGAAAGGGGTGGGTTTGGGGGTGGAGGGTTCGGCGGAGGGGTTGGAGTTGAAGAAGACTTGTGTCAGGGTTCTACACCCGCGCCTTCTAAGGCTTCTACTCGGTATTTTTTGTTTAAGGTTTGTGCTTATGCACTCAGCCATCAACATGAAACCACCCTACACCCTAAACCCTAAACCCTAAACCCTGAACCCTAAACCCTAAACCCTAAACCCTAAACCCTAGACCCTAAACCCTAAACCTGAACGGGCGCCCCTTAACCCTAAACCCTAAACCGCCTAAACCCTAAACCCTAAACCCCTAAACCCTAGACCCCCTAAAGCTGAACGGGCTTGGGCCTCAGGGCCCGGGTGCATTTGGGTTTCCGATTCTCCCAAGACTGGGGTCACGGGCTTTCTTAGGGCTCGGAGTGCAGGGCCTCGGGGGATAGGGCCGTGGAGCCTCCAAGGGTTCGGAAGGTGTTCTGTGGGGTCCGGATTTGGGCCCGTAAGGGTTGATCCTTTCGCTGTGCATAAGAGGTACTCTTTGCACCTTTGGNNCCCTGAGCTCACACTGTAAGGCTACTCACCTGCAATGATGAGAACAGTAAGGTTTTTTGTAGAATTTATCTTTCTCAGTGCCGTTATCACACGCTTTCCAGCGCAGCCAGCAGCAAAGCCTTATGGTTCGAAGTCTTGCGGTCACTTACCCAATAAATTCTGGAACTTCCAGGGTTTAGGCTAGGGTTCTTGTGCTGAGGGAGTAGGGCTCAGGGTTCAGGGCTGCGGGTGTTGGAGAACTGAAAGTTCCAGGTCGTCACGGTCCTTTCGAAGCAGACGAATATCGCCGTGGCCGTCCTGGCCGCAATGCTGCAGAGGTTTAGGCGGTTTAGGGCTGTGAAGGTACTAAGGAGTCGGATGTTGGGCTTATGCCTTGTGTTTCACTCCAAAATTTCGGCTCTTTGCCACCTCGTCTCTCGGAAGCCGGCGGCTGGTGCTTACATTGGAGTGTGCCTCTGTTCAGCGAATATATTCCTAGGATGTTCCCCAAGCCAACATGCACCGCGCAGTGTAGGATGGAAGTAGTAAGTAGTACTGGAGTTAAGGTTTGCAATTCTCGGTTCTATGTTTGCAGCACACTTGGATAAGTGGTGCTTCGAGTACTTGGTATGACAAACAGCAGAGCCACCATAGTGCCCAGCGCAAAAGTAAGTGGCCAGCCGCTGCAGCCATCGCCAGCGGTGCTTCTGCTTCCCAAAACTCTGCAGGGGGGTCTTAAATACCCGAAACCGCACAACAAAAACCTGCCACCGGACAGTCGCATCCAGGTCGGCGTCTCCATCTGCGCCATCAGCTTCGCTTGGGATGCGGGCCATGACTTCCACCTCACCGAGTCCTTGTCCGGGCCCTTGACAGGGCATGGGCTTCCAGAGGTTCGGGGTCAGGTTTAGTTGACCCCGAACCTTTAATTACACGATCCAACCCGCGTAGACCCTTTTTCATCTGTATGCTCCCTCATAACGCGCTTGAACCATGCAAAAAGGCTCCCGCGCCCAGACGAAGAAGCTTCAAACGACCACTCATTTTTGACGCGGAGTCCTCGTCTTTCGGTTTCAGTACACCACATCGGCTTTCGAATGGCAAGGGCAGGCAGTCAGCGCAAGCTCCTTGCGTGACTCTATGTTCTAGTAATTACTCGCACAAGTTCCGCCGCGCAGCTTGTCAACGGAAGGTGGAAAGTCATGCAGTTTTGGAAGTCTCACGCTTCCAAAACTCCATAAAAAAACTCCAAATCAAGGAGACTTGCCAGTGCAAAGCCACCCTTTGACGACACGAGTAACCCAGATACGTAACTTAAAGCTTTCCAAGCAATAGTAGATAGAGAGAGAGAGAGAGAGAGAGAGACGGAGAGAGGGACGAAGAGAGAGTGAGAGACTCTCCGACGGTTGTTGCCCCTTAAAGCCTCTAAGCAGGGGCGCGCCTCTCGGCGCGGGGGGCTTGACCTGCCCTCCGGACCCCGAAGTGAAATGAAGTGAAGTGAAGAGACTGACAGAGATCAGCACGCGCAAAGTACGAGGGAGGAGCGCGGGGCGCCCGGTGCAGTTGGACCACAGCAAAAAGCCTAGACCGGAAACCCTAAACCCCCCCTTGCCAGGCCTAAAGGCCTTGGCTGGACGCAGCTTCCGGAGACGGGAAGTGCAGACAGAAAAAGGGGTTAGGGTTTAGGGTTTAGGGTGTAGGGTTTTGGGTTTAGGGTTTAGGGTTTAGTTTAGGGCTCAAGAAACAAACTAAGCCCCAACCTGCCCCTCTAGTCACTCTAGTCTAATCCTGCTTTGCACAGGATGGAAAACAAGAAGGTCTACGAGTCCCGGCTCTCTTCGCTGGGGTTTCAATGGCTTGTAAGGGTTTGAAGGGTTTTTTGGGCTTTTAATGGTTTTGGGAGGTTTACGGGTGTTTAGAGGTTTTGAAGGCTCTTGTCTTTTTTTTTCTGACGGCTTGAGGCTTCATTGGCTTCTATTGATGAGTTGGTGAGCTTCGGTTTAGGTCGAGGCAAAGGTTGAGGGCTTGGTGATTGGGTGGCAATTCTTGGTTCGGGTCTGCGAGGGCTTATAGTGAAGTGTGCAGCCGGCTTTGTGGTCCAGCCACTGGAGTTTCCAGGGTTGGGCGGCTTCGCCATCGTCATCCACGTCACGCAACTTTCAGCTGCCCTGAATCCGCAGATGCAGGACCTGTTAACGGAGGCACCTGTTTAAAAGCCCCCAGCATACAAGCCCGAAGCCCAACCACTAAACGCGAAACCCTCAAAAGCAGAAAGAGACTCTGGTTCGCCTCTTGCTGCTGCTTCAGCTTCCGTATACAATCAGCCCAAGACCTTCACGAATCCGAGGTTAAACCCAACTGTAAGCCCAGCTCAAACAGAGCCACTGTTTCGGGTTTAGGGTTCGCAACTCCAAGCCAGAACCCATGCGTCATAAGTGTGCCTCGAAGTCTGGTCACACACACCCCGGAGCCCCGTCCCTTAACAGCCGACTAGGTAACCTTGAACCTTTGCATTCTAATTGTATACAAACCCTAAACCCTCAACCCTAAACCCCCTAAACCGTAACCCCTAAACCGTAAGCCCTAAACCCTAAACCCTAAACCCTAAACCCTAAACCGTGAGCTTTTAGCCCTAAAAGCCTTGAGCTCCAAGAGTTCAGCACTCTCGACAGGTTGAGCCTTCTTGGATTCAGAGCTGGGGGCGGTGAATTTAGCGTTTCGTGGGCTTCGGACTCCGGGTTCAGAGCTCAGGGTTTTGAATGTGGGTCTAGGGTTTAAAGTTTGAGCATCTTGTTTGTCGGAAGTGATGCTTAAAACCGGGAGGGGGGGGGGTTAAGGTTCACGCTTTCGGCCGTTGCTCAGGAGGTGGATGGTCCCCTGTTTTTCACGTCTGCCAACCGCCTGGCGGGGACCTCAACTTCTGAGCAAAGGGAGAATCATTGCAGCAGTTTAAGGGTTTGTGGTGTCGAGCGATTGAATTCCGGGTTGGCGGTTAAGAAGTCAAAGTCGATGATTGAGATGATGATGATGATGGTGATGGTGATGGTGCTGACGCTGATGCTGACGCTGATGGTGATGGTGCTGGTGATGATGGCTAGCCTTGATCCAAAAGCCTAAGCCGCCTTGAGCCATAAGAGCTCAAACCAGAGGACTCGAAGACCCCACCGCTCTCACTGCATCACACTGCGCGCTCCTAGATCTCAGCGGCTCTTCTTGCAAAGCCTCGGCAGGTGAAACTCCTGGATCCTAGCCGCGACCCCGAGGAGGGCACAGGGACTTCGCACCTCCGGGGTTCAAGGTTTCGATTAGGGTTTAGGGTTTAGGGTTTAGGGTTTAGGGTTTAGGGTTTAGGGTTTAGGGTTTAGGATTTAGGATTTAGGATTTAGGGTTTAGGGTTTAGGGTCCCCAAAATCCCCAACCCAGAACTGACCGGGAGCAGCCCAGAGGAGCCGGAGAGCCCCCGGGGAGCCCTCCTGCTCCACCCCCCTCAGCCCTTTCAGCTCAGGGCCACTGAGCTTTGGCATGAAGAACCTCAGGATCTGAAAGCAACCAAATTGTTCCCACATTTGGGAAGTTTGAGGAGGAATGTAAAGCACTCAAGTTAAACACCCGGCAACCCCAATCCGGAAGCACCAACACCCTCAAAGCCTGAAGCACTAAACCTAAACACCCCCAACACCCCACATCCTAAGCCCTAACACCCTGAAGCCCGAACAATAACGAAGGGGTCAGAAAAAGTTGCTAGCATCTTCTTGTAATCCCCCAAAAATCAAATCATGATATATACTATGGTACTATGCCTCAAAACCCTGTTCTGATTATCGAGCCCCTTAAATTCCTCATAGAAGCCCTCCAAGCAGACTTCTAAGAGCCCGTCTTATAAAGCCCTGCTTTTGAACGCTAAACCCTAACCCCCTAAACCCTAAACCATAAACCCCTAAGCCATAAACCCTAAACCCCTAAACCCTAAACCGAAGCCCTATTCGAGGAGGTGGAGTTGCACTTTGGAGAGGCGACTCTCATGGACTTCACCTCAGTGGAAATTCTGCACAAAGTGGCCCTGAACTACAAGAGTGCAGGTGCCCAGCGACTGGAGCTGTTTAGGGTTTAGGGTTTGGGTTACAAGAAGATAGCACACGCTTCAGAAAACAATTAGCCTGATCCCTGGCCCTAAACTCTACAGTACAATGCAATGGCACATCACCGCGAAGTGTGTGGTACAAGATAGTAGGTAGTCGGGCTCTACGGTTCTTTGGGGCTTTCCCAGGACCTTGCGAACCTTTATAAGTTTCCAGGCGTGGGGTTTCGATTGCATTGGGGACAACATGTCAATTCTGGGTATACCCACGTCTTTAGTTGTCAGCTCGCCTGTGAGCCTGTCTGCGATAAGTCTCCGTCTCCGTCTCTCTCTCTCTCTCTCTCTCTCTCTCTCTCTCTGTGGCTCCAGTTATCTCTCTATCTCGCCATCTCTCTGTGTCTACCTTGTTTCTCTGTCACTGTGTTTTTCTCATTCCTCTCCTCTGCCGGAGCATGCAGTGACCTAGCGTGCGGAAGAACGGAAAAACACTGCCTGTACATGTGCACATCTTCATAGCGCCACAGAGGTTCCCCCTACTCCCACTGGACAGCTTTCGCGGCCGCTCGCACTCGGTTGATCCAAGAGTTCAAAATGCTCCGTAAACGTTCAGACTTCGCGAACGAGACACCCTAGACTCTAACCCCCCCCACCTAAACTCGGTTTAGGCCTCCGTGGAGAGTTTCGGAGCCAGAGTCAGAATCTAACTCACTGCTCGCTCTACCCAAAAAGCCGAGTCCGAAACCAAAAAAATCCGAACTGCCCTCAGCCTTCAAAGCCCTCCGCCAGGAATCTTTGGACCAGGCAGTAATTTTTCAACTCTATATAATCTGTAAAGCCCTACCCTAACCTTACGACCCATACCAAGCCCTAGACCCTAAATCCGTCGCCGGGAGGGAAGAACATCACGTTCCACACGCTCAACCTCAGCAGCCAGAAGATCATCGAAAAGGTCTGACGCACTTGCCGTGCGTTTTGGGGGGCCCTGGGGTTGGGGGGTTTGGGAGTTTTTTGACACTTCCTGTGCTCTCAGAGCTGAGGGCTTAGAGCTTGGAGTTCAGGGTCTGGCAAGCCTGGGGCTGACGGATGCGAAGACGGCAAGCACTGTAGCATTCAACTCCACCCCCGACCTTCTGCTTTGATTCTGGGAAAGAGTAAACCAGTAAATCCCTCAAACCTCTATGCCCCCCGAAGCCTGACCCTCTAGGCGTCCGAAGACTCAATTCTCAACCTCTGAACCGGCAGCGCTGAGCCCTGATCCCTGAGCTCGAGCTTGAGGTTCCAAGCTTTAGAGTCGAAGTAGGGTTGAGGTTTGTCAGATGTTGCAAGCATGCAGCAGCTGTTGGGCCCGTGTGCAGGAACCTTAAGAGCTAAGATACCATGAGAAGGAGCACCTAGAAACTATTTGTTCCCTTCCATGGTAACTTGCAGCAACATCAGATCATCAGGAAGCGGAACACAGACCCTAAACCCTAAACCCCTAAACCCTAAACCCTAAGCCCCTAAACCCTAAACCCCTAAACCCTAAGACCCGTCAAGGCCAACCATCTGGTGAAGGCCATCGAGTACACGGCGTCGGATGCTGCGGTCCGACTACCCAGTCTGTCCGGGCCTCAGGAGGGCCTCGTCTCGAGGGCCGCCTGGTGGGGGCAGGGGATTAAGTATTGCAAATCATATCCGAGGTTGACTTGTAAATTTAAACTAGTCAAACTATTTCAAAATATTGTGAGCCATTTTCGAGATCTTCTACATGTAAATTAGTTGAACTATTTAGTTTAAAGCCGGTGGCCCTCCTCCAGATTTACATTGTTCAATTCCCAGCCTATTTCCCAGCCTTTCCACCAAAAACCTCAAAAGCCCAAATTGACCAAAACAACAACAAAACAACCACAAGTCCAGGCCCAGCTTCACCGACGGCTTCCGCGCAGATCCCATGGCTGCCGAGGGGGTCTTCGAGAGAATCGTCAGTGGCGGCGGCCCGGCGAGTGCAGAGGAATGCTGGGGGCAGGGATTAGTTCGGTTGGAGTTTTGGGGCTTCGGGTGTTTTGTAGGGAATGTGAGGGATCGCGGAGATATGGAGGCCTTAAGCTTTTGGGGGCCTCAGGCTTGGGGCTGGAGGAGTTTCGAGGATTCAATCCATGTAATTGTTCAGGAGTTCGGAAGTAAAAGCTCGGCGTTTATGGTTTATCCTCATCTGCATCCTCGACCTCATTCTAATGCGAATGCCGTCCAGATTCTTGTAAACCCGATGGAGGATCCTCCCCAAGCTCAAGATTCCGTCATTCCACTTCGGGCATGCTCTCATTCCTCGAGACGATGGAGCCCGCTCTTGGAGCAGAAGCAGAACAAGAAATACCGCATGTTTGAGCACTGATCATCAGCATCTGCCGACTGCGTGATGCAGGCATCCATGATATTGAAGAATATTGCAGACTGTGGTCTTGATCTACGCACACTGGGAGGCTCACTAGCTTCAGTTTTCCGCAAGCAAAGGCCAAAGCCGCAAGCCCAAATCTTCCCAGTCTCCAAGTTTGACAAAACATCGGTTACGATGGCGATAATTCCTTGGATAGTTGAGGGGGATCTGCAGCGCGATCTCAAGGCAATGCTACAGGAGTCTTTGGAGGAAAGCTCTGAGTCTTGAGAGCCAAAGCCCCGCTGAAAGCCTCCCCCTCCCTATTTCCAAACAACCACAAAGCGTCGGCTTCACGTAACGGCTCAGGTTTGCCCAAAGCTCAAGCGGCGGCGGCATCGGAAAAGACGCTCGGGCCTGTTCTCTTTATCATGTTTAGTACTCTTATACTGCTACTGCTGCTGCTGCTACTACTACTACTACTACTACTACTCCTACTACTGCTGCTACCAGAACTACGACTACCACACCTACTGCTACTACTACCACTACTACTACTACTACTACAACTACTACTACAACTACTACTACAAGTACTACTACAAGTA
>CAJNDV010036736.1:0-21660 GCA_905221635.1 Symbiodinium sp. CCMP2456 | reverse complement strand
GTGTCGCCTGGAGCCTTTGCGCGGGGAGGCCTAAAGGAGGTGTCGCCTGGAGCCTTTGGGGGGGCCTAAAACAGGTGTCGCCTGGAGCCTTTGGGGGCCTAAAACAGGTGTCGCCTGGAGCCTTTGGGGGTCTAAAACAGGTGTCGCCTGGAGCCTTTGAGGGGCCCTAAAAAGGTGTCGTCTGGAGCCTTGGGGGGGGGGGCCTAGCGCTCGAAGGGGCCCAGAGTAGGTGAAACCTGAAGCGCTCGAGGCAGGCCATCCCGAATTCTTCTTTTTTGCACATCATGCCGCGCTGTCCACTGGCTCTGGCTATTCCTCCTCCGGCATCTCGATGATGGCGCAATCAATCCGAACAGCGTCGTAGTCCTGGATCATCACGGACCGGCCGTGTCCACTGGTGACGCTCAGGTCGTTCCCGAGCGAGGGCATGGCGCCCTGAATCACGTAGCGGGCGTTCATTCAGGGGTCCTTGTTCCAGTAGTGATCACCGACGAAGGCGGCATTCGAGCAGGTCGTGCCCTCGTGGATGTGGACGCCACAGCAGTAGGCCGTGCATGCAGGCGACGTGCACCTGGACGTACCCGGATCATGCTGTTTTGGTGATCTAAGTCGAAGATTGTCCAAGACAACCTACGAGTAGAACCAGCCGCTGGCAGCGGCTACAAGTGGACAAGAACAGCGACACAGCTCACTGCTAACAAGCTCTGCGAGCCTCAAGCATTGAAATCCGCTGCGACCATGGAGGAACTGCCTCGCGCCATGGAATGTGTCGAACTGATTGGGCGGACTATTGATTGGCAGTGGCCCTGACACTGATGCGGATTCACATTGTTCAACTCAGCACTATCCACTTGGTCTCCCTCTTCCCCCTTTCGCCGCTGCTGTTCCTCGTTTGGCAAGTTCCAGCTGCAGGAGCTGCCGGCGGAAGCCCGTGTTTGGTAGCGCTACCTCGCTTTTAAAGGCGTGCGCCACTGCATCTTCGCGAAACGTCTAGTGCGACTCGTCCCTGGGCCGCAGGCTGGCCGCT
Organism: Symbiodinium sp. CCMP2456; assembly: GCA_905221635.1. Lineage (NCBI taxonomy): Eukaryota > Dinophyceae > Suessiales > Symbiodiniaceae > Symbiodinium > Symbiodinium sp. CCMP2456. The sequence goes on along the minus strand of CAJNDV010036736.1, from coordinate 20,633 downwards.
GCGTCTTCACGAGCTCCCAAGCCGCCCGCAAGGACAGGTCTCGGCGTGTTCGGGCTTGAGACAAGGGCACTCGGGCTTGCCTGCAGCCCACCGCTGTTGCATCTAATGCCAGAAACAGTCTGGGACCGCTACTGTGGCGCAGGATGAGGTAAGCGAGCACGATGGACACCTCTTGCCAGGGTGCAGGTATGGGAGTTGTTGGATGCCTTTCCTTCTGGGCCACAGGCAATTACTACTTGTCAATCCGACTTTCGAATCACGTTGTCGCGACTTGAACATCGCTTCGCAGCAGTTTGAGGCTTCGACAGACCGGCTGACACCTTTGCGGCAGTTGACCAAGCACCGACCGCCGCGGTGTTGCACCTGCCAGTTTGCGTATAGCTGAGTCGATCCTTGCATGCTTGTGATCTCCGACACTGGTGTCTGGTGTCGTTGCTGCGTGAATGGAACTGTGGAGCATCCGCAAAATCACATTAGAGGCAAGGTTTTCCCAAGAAGACTGCCAGACGGTCGCTCGAGCGACTCCGACTGCAAACACAGCTTGTTGTATGCTGCCGTGCCATCAACACGACTCTCATCACTAAAACCCATTGTGTTCATCTCGTCATGTGGCATGCGCAATGTTCCCCGAGTTCCCGCTGTCCCTCGGGTCAGCATGTGTCCTGGCAAAGACCCTTGTAACCTTGTATTATAGGCAGGTCACCAATGCTGACTGCTTCGACAGCAAGGACTTGTGTGGATCCATGTTGTTTGGGCCGGGCGTCGATTCTCTTGAAAATATATCACGCATGTCAACGTGTGAACTTGACCCCTTTGCAAGCAAGCATGCACGTTGTTGATGAACAGAAGTTGGCGCTCGTGCGTCTATGTATAACGAAAGTTGCTTGCACCCTAATACGTAGATTTTGCGGCTTCGGAGTTGGCGAGTTTCTTGGCTGGTGGGTACCAACGTCCTGATCAAGTGGACAGCACTCCGCAAGAGACACAACATCGACATATTCTTCGGTAGCGATTCATACACAGATGTGCTGGGAATGTGCTTTCTTAGCACATTGAGTATATCATGAAATTGAAATTTTTAATCGTAGCATGCCTTCGACCTTGCTGGCCTGTATGCTCGCACGCCAATCCTTCAGAATCCTTCAGCTCGGTCCCCACTGCCTCGTCCAGGAAGTGGACGGCGGTCTCGAGCACCGTGGACAACTCTTCGTCCGGCTCATCCTGGAGGCATTCTGAATTTGAAGCCGCATGGGAAACCGCAGCATCAGAAACCCACCTCCAGAAACGCTGGCATGTTGCAGGTCCGCACCGACGTCTGAAACGGCACTCGCCTGCAGCATTGCAAAGACAGCGCACGCTCGAATCAGTCGGATCCTGTCTTGCGGTCACGCAAGGAAGGGGGGGGGGGGGTCTATGACAGGCTCCTATTCCTGGCAAGTCCCATGAGGAAATCGTGGTGGACAAAGGGCCCAGTATGAAGCCACATATGTGTATGTCTTGGCTTCCGCACTCGGAACAATTCAAGACGTGCGTCACCTCAGTCCTGCGAATCGGGTGGCCGCAATATCTCCGGTCTGGAATCTTCAAAGGCTCAGCCACGAGAAGTTTGAGAATTGAGGGCCAACTGGGGGCTCTGACTTTACACTGATCAGATCCTCCGCAGCTCCGGCGCAGTCGCCGCGAACTTGCCGCCGATCAGCAGCCTCTAACTGGAATGGGTCAGATGCACTCAGAGCATGGTGGTAGTGTCAGTTGAAGCTCCGCAGACTTTCAACCACCGTGATTCGGGAACCACAGAATGGCATGTTCCCAATCCACGCCGTGGCCAGGATCAATCACAATCAGGAGAAATGCGAGCCCCGCCGACTTCCAGACGAGGAACCCTCAGCGGTGAACCCCACTCCAACCCCAGAAAGCCTGCCCTCCTGAGCCCTAACGAACATGATATGATGACTGAAGCCAGAAGAGCAGATCACATCCTTTCCAATCTGAACATCTTATCGAACCCGGTAGAGCCAAGCCAAATAGCTTGCAGGTGCCCTCAGGCTTTCAAGCCTCCCAGAGGCCCGAAGCCCCATGGGAAAGGCGGTCTGCACTCGCTAATTTGCTGTAAAAGCATTTCAAGACTCCGGACCCTAAAACTGAACCCTGTTAATGCTTCAACTGCCAAGGCCCTGACCAGTGGAGGATCGGTGATGCCTCTTCTTTCCTCCAACAGAGATTTAAGGATTCTGATGCAGAAGAACCGCAGAAAGTTCGTGGTTTTGGTGTTTTGTTTGAGGACGGTGCCCTGTGTTTTGTAAACTAATTCCTTCAACACATACAAAACCACCAGGAATGAACTCCGATATCGCATGGCAGATTCTGTGCTGGCAGCACACTTGATCCACAGGCCGCCGTCCCCTCACGCAGTGGCTGCTCCCGAAAGGTGAAGTGCAGCCATCTTGGCTTCCCCGGAGCTGTTCACAAGACGCCGCAGAACGGCTTCAAGGTGCAGGCAGCGAAACGCACGCCTCGCTGCGTCGTCCTTGTTGCCTTGGCAGGTTCAACTGCTAGGAGTCGAGGGCTTCTGGTGTACATAACGACAGGCTGTTGTCTGTGTGAGCTGGAACTATTGCGCACTTTTGCTAGGCCCTCACTGACCATGTGAGCCTAATCAAGCACGGGGCTAATTGACTTACATGAGCCTCAGTGGCCTTTAAGAGATCACACACGCACACACCGTCCGAACTGAGTGTTCCGGACCGTTTCCCAGTGAGCCATCCGCGACGCCGGAACCTAGGAACCGAAGTTGCTTGTTTTGGGCTTTACGGGTTCAGGCGTTGTAAGCCCTAAACCCTAATCAACTCTTGAGAGTCGATGATTTTACAAACTTCTAACAGGCCCGAGCTGGAAACCTCGAAACAAAAGCTATCGAATGACTGTTAGTAGGGTTTGGGAGAAGTCCTCCGAGCGGCTCTCATGAAATCCAAGTCTACTTGGAGGTTCATGGGTAGTTATAAGTGGGGTTATAAGTCCCCTAATATGGGTTATAACTATAGTTGCCCTACTTATAACTACCCATGCACCTCCAAGTAAGTCCTGAAACCTGACACTCGCTTCAACGCCGAAGCTCAAAGTCAAAAGGGGTTTACAACAGGCCGGAAGCACTGGCGGGCCAGAGCCACGAGAGAAGACGCTGTGCCAACCTCAGCGACAATTTCTTTCAACAAGTTCCTCTTCAGCACTGTCCCTACACCCACCAACTACCAGAGGGCTAGATGGCCAAAGCCATGCTGGGCCGCCGCGCTTCGGGGCCTTGGACGGGGGCATCCTGAGACGAACCGAAGGCGAGGGATCCAGAGCCGAGAGTCGAGTTCTAGCGTTCACGGATTCAGGGGCTCAAGGTTGAGGGGTAGGGGTTTAGGGTTTAGGGTTTAGGGTTTAGGGTTTAGGGTAGGGTTTCGGGCAGGACGCATAGAACTAGGAGAGAAGTCACAGAATCGGTTGGCCGAAACCGATCACCGGGCCCCGGACAAAGCTTCCGCGGATGATGAGGACCCTGAGCGGAACTCCCATTTTCCGTGGCCGATTTGTGGAGCTGCGTTTTCAAATCCGATGAAGCTCCCGGGGACTTGATGGACCCGGGGGTTTTGGACCGTCGGGGGCTTTGAGAAGAAGAGCTTCTTTAAATCTCAAGTATCCTCCCTCTGTATTAGCACCCCCCTCCAGGTTCCTAAGATGAAGGCTTGGGGATGAAGGCTCAGGATCTACTTGAAGGTTCATGGGTAGATATGAGTGGTGTTATAAGTCCCCGAATATGGGCTATTATTATAGTTACCCTACTTATAACCCTACTTATAACTACCCATGAACCTCCAAGTAGGTCTAGGTAGCGCTTGGGGCTGCAAGATTGAAGCGGGCTGAAGAAGCGTGTGCAAAACACCTGGCAACAGCTTGCTAAAGGCCTTCGCATGGGTCAAAATGTTGATGAGAATTTCAGGACATTTGTTGGAGGAGGGCCGCTCATGGACGGGAAGAGCACAAGATGGCTCAAGCAGGCTCAAGCGAACTGGCAAGCTTCTCGGGTGAGGTGGTTTGAAAGCGAGGGCTTGACACAAAAAAAATATAACTGTTCTCGTGTCGCACTTTGCTTGACTTCGAAGAAAACTATGGGAATTAACATCGGCCGGCTTGGAGAAACTTGCTGAAACTTCAAAGCCAACGAACTAAAGCCACCCGTTTCGTCTCAGACTCACCATGAACCAGCCCCAAGCCTTCCAGCTTCGTCACGATCTCGGTGATCCTCCTCATTCAACGCGCTTTTGGGAGCGCTTGGATACAAGTCAATCGTGCCATTGCCTATATGCCTCTATGCCACGCCCTCTCATCCATCCCGGATAAACCAACCCCCGTGCTGACCCCACCACATTCGCACACTCACAGTCCGCAAAAGAACATTGAGCTGACTGAACAAAACAGAGTAAGCGTGGCGCTTTCTTTTTTTCTCTTTCTCCTGTATGGCCAATTCCACCCAAAAAATCTGCACAAACAAACTTCCAGCATCGGCGTGTGATGTTTAGAGTGCTCACATCGGAGAGCAAATCACGCAGTCAGACTGCAACTCAGGAACATCTGGGCTGCACTGCTAGCGGCAGTTTCCTCCTTCCTTTTCTCTTCTTTGTGGAGTTTCTCCTTCGCTTCCTCGGACAGGTCGGGTCATGTGTCAAGCGTCACAGGATAAGATGTTTGAAGTGCTCAGATCGGAGACTAGATCATCAAGTCAGTTGCAATTTACAACCTATTGGGCGGTACTGCTAACGGCAGTTGCCTGCTTCTTCCTTTTCTCCTCTTTCCGGAGTTTCTCCTGCGCGAAGTGAGGCTGACTTCGAGGGCAGCTTAACTCAAGATAACGCAACAACATGTTGGACATCGCCCACGTGCCTGCTCCTCCTCCTTCTTCCGGCGCTTGGCCTTGCCGCTGCTAGCCGGTGCACATCACAAACTTACCTTTCCACAAGCAGCGATTACGGGGTCGCTTGTGAAATCCGAGCACCGCCTCGGAACGCGTTGTCTTGAGTTTCACCTCACGAACAGACAGATCTCGAGATGTAGCAGTTGCACACAGCTCTCTTGCCATGTGTGTTCCCTTCCTTAGCGTGCGCCAGCTCTTTGTGCAAGGCGGTAAAGTCTGATCGGAGGGCTGCCGTCCTGTCAGAATCTCGATGGCGTCTTTTCATCACATCAAAAAACAGGTCGGGCACACTGTTCCGTGATCAACCGCAATTCAGCCTGATTCTTTTCCAGCTCCTTCGGTGATGCAACTCTATTATTGGTGTCGCTGGCCATGATCTGGAACATGCTGTGAATTACCAAATCTTAAACGCCGATCTTCACGTTACCATTATCGTGTTCATGGGACCGTAGCCCACTCACTTGACATGTGAGTCGGTGACGTGGATGCTTGCCACATCTCAAGCTGCAACGCAAAGTCACGGTGGCTGATATTGTGATGCTGATGACACTACAAAAACATACATAAACAGTGCTGCAAGCGGAGACGAGGCCAGTCATGTTGATGGCAAGGACGCTGATGACTCCACTGCGGAAGAAATGCTGCAAGCTGCATGCACAGAAAGGAGGACGAAGACTAAATTCTGCCTGTGGACGTTTCAAGCAGGACAGAGCTGAGAGGTTGAGAGTGAGCTTTGCTTCCCGAAGTGAACAACACTTCTTCCCCTCGAGCTTGTTGGTTCACCGTTCAGCCGTGGCTCTTGTTTGCTCGCTGAAGCAATAGCCGCACGAAGCGCATCCCAGCCAAAGAGTCTTCACAAGGAAAGCCTTCATGGAGCCCCATGCCCGCGTAACTTACTTTGGCCGTTCAACGCCGTTTCAGTGTGGAGTTGTAGACGCATCTCGAGTCATCCCAGGAAGTGCGATGCTTGGAGCCGAGGCTGCCACACCCCCACAAAGGTACAAGCAAAACACCAGAATGGGTGCGCAGTCCTCTCGGATGCTCTGCATTTGTCCTTGATGCTTCTCTGCCAACTCCCTGGCTTCTTTCCTAGTCTCGCTTCGCCTCGAAGCTCCGAGTCGGACTCTACGGACCAAAACTGAGCGTCAGAAGCTTGAAGGGTTCGAGCGCTCAACCTGCGATCCGTCGCCATGCTGTTCACTGAGGCTTGCACAGCTCCTCCATTTCTGCCAGATGAGAAGCCTGCATTTTCTCGACTTCACCTGGTTGGATTCTTTGCTTGACTCTCAGAAAAGACTGTCGCACCAGCACCTCGAAGGGCTTGCAGCTCGGAGTCTGCAACTGCCGCTGCTAAGACCTTGTGAGCTGAAGCTTGCTATGTCGCACTAACATTGACTACATGGATAGGTTATGATAATGATAGGGACTTTCTTCCTTGAGCTCCACACCCGAAGAACATGAGCTCCGAGCCTGAAGCTCTTGTCGAGACATCGCAAGAGGGATCAAGAGGGGTCTGTTGACTCGAGGCTCACAGGATGCCCGGCTTGGGGCAATGTCGTGCAACACCTATGTAGGAAGGCATGTAATATAGGGGCTTTAATAATTAGAATAGGGGTTCCTCCAAAATGGCATAGGTAATTATTTAGGCCCCTATATTGTACAGAAAGCATGTGCAACACAAAGACAGGTTAGGCGGGGGTGGACATCAACATCGCCGCTGGCTTGGCTTAAAATCATGGGCCCGACTTACCCAAACAGCATGCGACGGTGTGCAAACACTTGTCTCCCACACGGCTGAAACAATGTGATACGATGAAGCAACAACTCCACTATCAGCATAAAACACAAGACAAGCACCGACCCACCTGCGCTTTGGCATTGCAGTTGGTAGTAGCGGTTTTCGTATTGTGACCGTTATGACTAGCATGGTCTTCATGACCCTCTTCATGATGATGATGGTTGCTGCATTGACGATCATTAATCGTGGTATTTCGATGATTCTTCATATATTATTATCAGCGGTTGCCATCATTACTACTATATGCTGTTATTTCACTTCAGACTCGTTAACTGCTTACTGTCAGCACTCTTGCGCTTCCACTACTCCATCCTCTGGGCCCGAACTGTTCTGGAGTTGGTGATGGGGAAAGTGAATTCGAGGCTCAAGCGAAGACAACTCCAAGCCTTAATGAAGAAGGCCTCTCCCAAACTGTAGGAGCAAGAGAATCCACACACGATTGTTTGAGCTCTTGGGCAAGCTTTGAGAAGTTCTTGCCGAGAGAATGACTGTTCTGCTGCAGAAATCTGGTAAAGCCTGCGAGCTTTGCAGCCGTGATGCTCGTCTGCTGCTGGTTCTGGCGGCAGGGCCGCAACACGAGCTTGCCGTCGGCGAGTCTGCGTGGAAAGATCCGCGATTCTGGAATGTGGTACATATTATCCATTCGTGCGGCAATTCCTTTCACCATTTTCATCAACATCCTCTAATTTAGATATCTTATTTCGAACGCTCTGGTATGCAGGCCTCTACTTCGATGTCGGGCTAGAACCGCCATGGTCTTCAGAAGCAAACGGCCTCCTCTTCCTGCCGCTGTGACTCTGCCAGCTGAGAGGCCTGGACGTGCTCGGTTTCGGGCCACCGTGTGGTCTTGTGGGGTTGGCAACGTCATGCCACGTCGGGCATGCTCCAGCTTCCGAATAGTAGCGAGAGGCTGGCAAGTTGGTCCCCCAAGCAGCCTAGCAGCCAACGATTTCGCTATTTCCACTGCTCATCTCTCGAAATCGTACTAGTAAGTTTGCTTTGGATCTCCGATGGCTTTGGATCCTTGGTCAACATGCACCGCTTCCAAGGCCTGTTTGGCTTGTGTTGGACAAAGCTCCAAAACCAGTTGAATTGCTCGGGCCTCTTGCATGGCCAGCAGCCTCGGCGGCGGGGCTGCAAGGGTTGAGGCTTGTTTGAAGGTTTGTGAACCGCCAGGAACTGAGGCGATACTCTTGTCCACAAGGTATTTCCAGTAACTACGAAGTGCTCGTATCGGTGGAGTGTACATCTAACAGACTCCTAACAAGAAAGGACGGGTCTAGCTTTAGATCCGTTCCGTAGCCACGAAGGCCGTGTCTTGAAAGTAGAAGATCTCCTTAAACCTTCACGAGCGTCCTGAAAACTGCGTCTGGGCCTAACATCACTGCCTAACCTGGGACAGCACGATGTGTCTTTTCACGTCGTCAGTGATGGAGTCAGATGATTTGGTCCCTGTTTTACGAGCATCCCGGCTAACTTCCGGTTAAACCCTGAGTTTCCAGCTGTCTTTGTCGCCTTCCGACAACCTTGAGGAGCGAACCTGTGGACCAGGTTCTGCGCTCAGGGACCAGAACACGTCGGAGGACGAGAACTATGGCTTACAAACATCTCTGACCTGCCGCTCGACACCGAAGGCTCCAACAACAATCCAGAGGCCATGGGTGATCGAAACGCATGATCCGAAATGGCCCTGCGCGTCCTTAACCCGCAACCGGAGGCTGTCGAAGGTGTTGCAATTCTGTGCATGGGTAGATTGAATGGATGACTCGACAAGTCGAGGCGAAGCGCAACAGGGATTGGCTGTTAGTTGATATAACGACCTTGTCTTGGATTGGCTTGAAACATCTTGAACCCAAAATAACCCAAATCCCCTTGCAGCCAGCTTCACCCTGCACTTCTGAAATCTGAGGCAACTCGCAACTGGACCCAAACCAGAATCCCCTGCAACGCTTCTCTTGCGCTGGCTCGCACCTGGCTTGGCAGCGGGGCCACCGGCCTTGAAGCGCTCTGCCACAGCCTCTCGGATATAAAAACCCAACAGCAGAAGATAATTACCAATCTGTTCCTGCCAAGCGCACCTGTGCGACCATCGTGTTGCACTGTGCTGCAAAGGGGTGTAAGCTGCTGAACTCGAGCCCTAAGCATCGGAGGATTCGGCTGAACAAGTGATCGAGTCGAAGGCTCACATCGCGAGAAGCCTGTTTCTGGTCCAACTCGAAATTAGACACAGCGGCTGGTCACAGGGCGGAGTTTCTGCAATGATACATTTGGAGGGTATCCTGGTGAATACAGGACCGAGCTAGTCCGAGATTTTGATTAATTAATGAAATACCCGATATGTAAAGGAAATTTTACTGGACATCCAGGTTTTTGGCTGTTTCAGGAATTCCCCATGGAGTCAAGGGAACCTTGTTCTCCCTCAACTCTTTTTTTGTTGGCTTAGCGGCGTGTCCTGTTAAACACTACAGTCTTCTTAAAGACTTAAGACTTAAGTACTACTTTACTGCAGCTGCAGCCTTCTTGGAGGCTTAAGGCTTGCTACTTTACTGTAACTTTTCGTCAGTTTAAATAATAATCTCAAAGTTGAATCCAATCATGGAAACTCCCGGATATAATCTTTCGTACACTATCTATACCATTCTTATTTTCTTGGTTTCTTCTTTATTCTCTACTAGTTCCGGTCTTACTCTTACATCTTCAGACAACATAGTCTATATGTATATATATATATATATACAACCCAATGTCGATAGTTTCAACATATGATGCTTTTATACAAACCCTCACGCTGGTCTCGGTAACTGTGGTATGAAATCACAGGAACTTATCGACAATTTTCAGATCTTCACTCTAATCCTCGCCTTGCAGGGATTCAGAACTGTTTAACAGTTCCAAACCCAAACGAAGCCCTGGACATACCTAGACACTACTGTACCACCTGCTCGAGCCTTCGATTCGAGTACCGTCGACTCACTTCACGAAACCGGGCTTACTGCCAGCGGTCCGCTCGGCCACTGAAGGCGCATACGTGGGTACGGCCTCAAGCCCTGCAGGGAACCTGCAGTGCAGCGCTCGATCGCGATCTTCTGGTCGAACGACTTGGAGAGTTCATGTGGCGCTCCGTCTCAGTCTTCGGCGGCAACTAGCCCGGATGTCCGGCACCTTGTGCGCACCAAGAAAGAGAGCTGAAACCGTGGCTTGCGCGTTGCAACTCTGATACTCTGACGCTTTGGGCTCCCCTGCGTGCATTGGCTCGGCACTGGAGCTTGTTGACCGCCCACCAAAGGTCGCCGTGAAGGTCCGACACCTGGTAATAAAATACGAAAGCAGTCCAGACCCTGCAAACGTTCGAGGGAACTGGGGACTGAAGTGGCCTCCGGTATTTATACCCACGTCGCTCACTTCTACCAGAACTAACGGGGCAAATGAGCCCGGCAAGAAATCTTCGACCCCTGCTGATGCTGACCTCGCTCTCGAGCTTCACGACACGCTCCGTGAGTCCGGGTCCCTGCCTGTGCAGCTGTCTGTTTCTGGTTCCTTACAGAGTGAACAGCTCTGCTCTCATAGATCCAACAAGAACAGTTCACTGCGCAACCTTAGCATCCAGCTGCATCGGGACGGGATTGTTGCAACTATGTTCCTCCGCAGCAGACCCTGTCCCCTCGCCTCTCATCCAGTGTGAAGCGGGAGCCACGAGGTCCTCCGACAAAGATCTCATGTGCAACACAACTGGCTGCAACTTTCCCGCGAGTACGTCATCCTGTGTTGTCGATCGTGTTATTATACTGATGTGGAGCTGGACTAAGCGCACACATGCGCAGGACGCACACAAACACAAACCCACACCACGAGCTTGCGAGAGAGGGTCGACGTCAGCATCGGTTCTCCGAACGCTGAACACGAACCGCAATGAGCACCAAGTTCTGAACCGACATGCTTCGCAAGACCCATCTTCATCGCAAACACAGGACACTTGGAGGTTCATGGGTAGTTCTAAGTGGGGTTATAAGGCCCCTAATATGGGTTATAGTTATAGTTACCCTACTTATAACCCTACTTATAACTACCCATGAACCTCCAATTATGACCCCTTATAGACCCCTTACAGAAACCTATTTTTAGATCCCTTAGAGGAGCCCTATAACTACCCATGAACCCTAAACCCTACAGAACCCTTAAAGGAACCCTATTACCCTACTTATAACTACCCATGAACCCTAAACCCTATAGAATCCTTAAAGGAACCCTATAACCTCCAAGCAGCCATGATTGAACGCCCAAAGCGAGATGGGCCTCGACCTTTCACGCTCTCCTCTGGCGCCTGACAAGCGCTCATGCCTTGAAAAGCTCTGCACGCTGCTCTTGGATGTGTTAATTATACTATAATATATCAGAATATACTATGGTATACTATAATATATCATAATATACTACAATATACTATAATATGCTAAAATATACTATGACATACTATGACACGTTACAGAAAGTTCCAAGTTTAGCTCAAGAGAATGCTTGACCCCGCCAAGCCTTCACAAGGGCTTGAAAGCTGTGAACACACGTCGTCTCAGCAGATGCACGTGCCTTCACAGATTCCATCACCGCATTGGTGTTGGAGAGAATCTCATTGCCTTGTTAGGCTGAAAACAACCCGAAGTTACCGCACACTGTCTCATGCTGCTTTTTCCACGCACACCTAGATTCAAGATGAATCCCTTCCCCTGGCAAGCTCCCAAAAATGCCACGAGAACGGCCGCTGAACATAGTCTCGAGAAGGCATCAAGCCCGAGGAACACTGCTTCATCAGCCGACCCATCTCCACGCTGTTTCGTGAATCACCGGCGACCTTGTCACGGGGGGTTTAGGGTTTAGGGCTTAGGGTTTAGGGTCAGCAACCAACCAGGCTACCTCAATCGCTGGCAGCGGATTCTCAGATGATCGGCAGTATCAAGCCAGCGGCTGCTTCTTCGAGATGGTGTACCGAAGTAGAAATGCCAACCGGCTGGTGCCGGATGAAGCCCGACGATCAAGATATTGCAACGCGCCGATGCCATAAAACCAACACATGGATGAACTGTACAGAAGACATAGCGGACCACTAACCACATCAAAGCTCAGCATGTGCAGGTAGATAGACTGATACATAAAGAAACACCTTTCCCATGTTCCATGCACCATCGCGGCCTTCAGGACTCCTTCGCAGAACTCGTTGGTGTCGATGGCACCACCTCCATCATAGTCCTCCACCGAAGGTGACTGGCTTTCCGGAGTGTTCTACACGACGCATCCTTGGGTCACAGATTTACTACAAGCCGGCCATACCTACCTATGCTTCGGCAAACACTGTGCCGATTGTCGCGCAACTTCTTCATACCTTCACACACTTACCCGCTGTCTGATCTGACACTTCGTCACAATTGATCACGCGGTTCCGGGAAGCCTCCCCAAAACGCCTCCCCCCCCGAAGGTCTCCAACAGATTGAAGAGCTCTTCCACATCGTCGATACCACTGAGCTCTTTCAAGTCTCCCAGCAGTTCCTGCAGCTGACAGGATTGGATGAAGAGACGCATCTCGCAGCCAGACTGTCTGCCTGCGTGCAACCCAACAAATTAATGTTTGTCTCAGTGTTTCAGCACAGCTTGCTTGTGAGTCGAACCCCGCTGTAGAAAAGGAGCAACAACCTACTGCCGCCTCGCTTGGCTCAGACTGAACTGCACTCTGTATATTATACTATACCATTACTATTACTACTACTAGCCCTAGCTGCACTCGACTGATGTCGGCTGGATAGTATAGAACCGGATAGCATAATGAAACACAGGTATAGCACAATATGACTTAGTATAGTCGAGTAGCTGGTATAAGCAAGCACAGCACAGTATAGAAAATATTGGTACAGATACAGATACAGTATGAACCCTAAACCCTGAACCCAAACCCCTAAACCCTAAACCCTAACCCCTGAACCCTAAACCCTTCAGTAGGATGTCGTAGGGCCGGGTCCTCTGGAGCGGACTCCAGCTCCTCGAGAGTAAGCTCCCCGGAGCCATCCTCGTCAAACTCCCCAAAGAGCCGCTTCCTCAATGTTTGTGCTTCTTTTTTTTCAGGGTTTTGAGTTTCGTGTCTTTGGGCTTTAGGGTTTCAGGGTGTAGGGATTACGACATGTGCGCTACTTTTGAGCTTCTGCGATTCTTGCCGGCACGGTTTGGCACAGGTTCAGACAGCTCTTCAACAGTTCTTAAACCTAAGATAACTTGCAGTCGATGTGCCAGCTTCAATGAGAAGTTCTTGCATGGCCAGAATCTGCCCGTAATAGAGCTGACTTTCTGAATGTTGCCAGGATGCAGCTGCTCCACCTCCTTCTTGCGCTTGGCTGCCTCCCAAGCCTTCTTCGCTTCCTTGTCCTCGTGCAAAAGCCCTCAAGGTTTCGTTCTAGAGGCCGAAAACGATCCGCGTTGAGGGTTTCGGGGCCGGCCAGTGGAAGTGTCCGAGATTGGCTGGCGATTCGAAGACAGCGGGCGGTCCTGGGAGGCCTGATCCAATGACGTGTTTACCTCAGCGAAGTGATAATCAAGTGTGAATGCTGGAACAGATCGAAACTCGCGTGGCAACCTCGCTCAGAGCAAGGAGTATGTACAACTCAATACCTGGAAAGATGGGTCCATGTTGCAAGTACTGGTGCTGCCTGTTAGTTGCACATTCACTAAGGCTGCAAGATTGAAATAAGCCACACAATCACTAAGGCTGCAAGATTGGAATAAGCTATGGCCAAACTCTTCGCACAGCTTCGGCATCCTTGAGTTTCACCTCTCAAACTTCATCCATGAACCTGATTCAAATCTGCAGCCGGAGGGCCATCACAGCAGTCACCTCGCAAGCGCTGCTGCAAGTACAGCAACGAAGCCGAGTCAAACTGCGTGGAAAATTCGAATCGTCTTGGATGAGCTGAACAATGTCATCGCGGCCCCGCTGCATCATGTTATATGGTATTATCTTATATTGAGTATACTTTACGACTTTACGATATTATATCGAAAAGCTACTATAGTATGCTATGCCATCCTATCCTCTGCTATACTATACATTCCCATCCGGTCACCAAGTTTAGCAGCGCAATGGCCAAGACCAGGATGGCTGCAATGAAGTAGAAGAATAAAAACCTCACAGCGAGGTTTTTATTTGAGGGAATTCGGGCTGAGGGGAAGCAGAAGAACAAAAACCTCACAGCGAGCAAGAACCCCTCTGAATCGATGCCGGGGCAAATGAGACCTTGGGCCTTAGGCATATGCAATCTCCGAATGCTCCTGTCGTGGTGTATGCTGCCACAATCGAGTAGGGTGTGACAAAATGAGATGGGCCTTGCAAGCTACATGCACCCCCCAACGGCCTAAACTCGACCAAGATCGCCCTCCCTCCCTTAGAGCGAGCCCGACGGGGCTCATCGCGGTTCAAACCAGGCGGCATCCGGTGGTTGACTAAGGGCCGGTAGATGGAGCCGATGCTGTCCTTGGGAAGGCTTGGTGTGGAAGTGAGGTCGCCGGATGCGTGCTTTGTGCATATATTATACTGGCAAGCCTTGCGACATCATGGAAGGGTTAAGTGGATGGCACAACCCCACTAACTCATGGACGCATAGCTGCAATTTGCAGGCTTAAAACAAGCAGGCTCTATGCCTAAGTCACTAAGCAGAGGATCTCGTGTCAGAACTTGAAGCACCCTTCGTCCGTGTGAAAGGCATGTTGTGCACACAGTGCACAGAAGGACCCCTCATCTCGTCCCATTACACAGCTCGAAGTCCGAGTATCCAAGCTGAAAATCTGCAGCAATGTGAGGATGGCATCCTCACGCGGAAGCTTCATGGGAGGCTCACATGGGCGTTTCCGGCAATAGGGGACCCTAATATAGTACCCTAAATAGTAGGATTCTCATCGCTTGGACCGCAAAATAAGGTACCCCATGTTTTCGGAAACTCCAACATGGCGACAGGTCGGGGCCATGGCCTGGAAGGATCGGAAGTTGGCCGCCGCTACCGTGTTGTAGGCTGCCGTCCCGGGGTCACTGCCGGTGTCGATGGTGATGACCTCCATGCCTTGCTGCAAGGTCGTAAGTCCCCTGACTGTACTAAGTACATCATGATCATACCATGCTATACCTATAACCAGACAACACTAGAACCTAATGTGGCCCCCTACGACCCAAGGCTCAATAGCCGACGAGGCTCCGAGGATAGCAAACACATACATCAGGATCATGATCAACAGAAAAGTCCACCTGACTCAAAGAGCTGTCAGCTTGCCGCAATGTAGCCTGCAAGCCTATGCAGTGACACAGCAGTAGCTTGTTGGTCTATTTAAGTGCACTGTGAAGACATACTGGAGATCTGAATTTCCGTTACCAGCACCGGTGTTTCTCTTAACGGAGGTGTGGAGTTTGAGCAAAGCAGCCACACAGCAATTGAAGCCGACGACCCAAGCGCGAAAACAAGACGGTCCCCCGTTTCGAACAGGCATTCGGCGAGAATCCTACCCGAAGCCCAGCCCAACATATCTCCAGCCCAGCCCAGCCCAGCCAGGCTGGCATCTTGCTAAGTTCATTCAGAGTTGTTTGCGCGACAACACATGGCTTTCCGATTTTCCATGGCTGCCCTCCTTCTGCGAAACATGGTGAGTGGTGCGAAAAGTGGCAGATCAGTGGCCGACTCCAGTGGACTCTCGACGTGCATCCTTCCAGCAGGCAGCTTAACAGGGACCGCCTAAATTGGGCTTCCTTCGGCAGCATGCCATCAGTGGCCGCTCAACAATGTGAACTCGCAGCACGCAAGCGCCGGGCAGGTGCAAGATAGGCGCACGCTGCAGAACTGTGCAACCAGGATGGCGTGCGAGGGTGTTTCAGGCCCTTTGTTCGTCTGTGTTGCAAATCGATACCCGAAGCATGCGTGTCGATTGTAACATGCGGCGCACGCGAGTCATACGACTGCGAGGGCCATGGACAAGTGGCTTGATGCATTGGCCCATGGTCTCGGACAGTGAGGTTCTAGAAACCACAAGCTCGAAGTAGCCTGGTCAGTCTGCAATGCAGCATGGAGGTGCCCCTGCTTAAAGCTTACACTGCTTGCAAATCTCAATCTTCAACGTGCAGTCTTCCTTGAACCCCACGGACTCGAGAGAATTATGTCAGTTCTCACACCACGAAGGCTGGCCGAGCCGCAGCAACGTAGTCAAGCTGTGCATCAGGCCCTGAACCAGCCTTGTTGCATTGTGACACGGATCTGGAAAAACGGCTAGCAAGACGCTCCTCGAAACCAACGTCTGCAACATAACAACTTTCTCTAGCGATAACACCGACCAAAGTCAGGTGATGTCAAGCACTACTTGGAGGTTCATGGGTAGTTATGTGGGTTTTAAGTCCCCTAATATGGGTTATAGTTATAGTTACCCTACTTATAACCCTACTTATAACTACCCATGAACCTCCAAGTATGCATGCTTGCCAAGTGGCTGCCACAGCGTCTGGAACTGCACCTTGCAGCTGGCTACAGGAGCATCGCACTGCGATCATATGTGGGTTTCCGAATTTTGGGGCCCTTATAATAAGGAACCTATTATTTAGGGCGCTATATTAGGGTCCCTATTTTCGGAAACCCCTCTGTGTCTGTCATGCTTGGAGGTTCATGGGTAGTTATAAGTAAGGTTATAGGGTTCCTTTAAGGATTCTATAGGGTTTAGGGCCGTTTAGGGTAGTTATAAGTAGGGTTATAGGGTTCCTTTAAGGGTTCTGTAGGGTTTAGGGTTCATGGGTAGTTATAAGGCTCCTTTAAGGGATCCAAAAGGGGGTCCTATAAGGGGTCTATAAGGGGTCATACTTGGAGGTTCATGGGTAGTTATAAGTAGGGTTATAAGTAGGGTACCTATAACTATAACCCATACTAGGGGACTTATAACCCCACTTAAAAATACCCATGAACCTCCAAGTGCTCGCAGAGAAATCTGGAGGCGCAGTTAGGCAATGTAAGGCAACATCCTGGACCAAAAACCTTCAAGGGACCATGGCACCATGAGGCGGACCGCCCTCGCCAACCGTGCGAGGCGTAGCATGCGCACCACCATCATCCTTGAAGCCGAGCAGTGGGAAAGAATAGAAATGCAAAGCTCAAACTCTGAGTCTGAAATGGCGTGCAAGTGCAACTGAAGGCTTCGTACACCTGCTAACTCTTGCAGGCTGATCGCTCAAGGAAAGTAAGTCGCAAAGCATGTCCCAGGAAGCCTTGCCCCGAGCTCCTCCTCCACTGCTCTCACAGCGTGTGTATGTGAGTGTGTTCAGGGTTTAGGGTTTAGGGCCTGTGTCTGGACTGTCTACGCAAGTTACGGGGTAGTGGAGGACAGCCGAAGGGGCATTGGAACGGCAGCGATGCTACGGCCTGCTGAGGCCTTGCAACTGAAGCCACTCTTCGGCCCATCTCTCAACGACATTTCATGTGCAATTCTTGGAGGTTCATGGGTAGTTATAAGTGGGGTTATAAGTCCCCTAGTAGGGGTTATAGTTATAGGTACCCTACTTATAACCCTACTTATAGCTACCCATGAACCTCCAAGTTTCTTGAAGACCCACGGCACAAACGCCTCGACTCCCATCTCTGTGAGTTTGGTTGAAACTATGGGGCAGGCTATCTCGATGGCAGCGAGAAACGGTCGCAGCACAGATATCAGCAGCTGGATCTTCAGGTCCAAGCCCGACGACCTCACACACAGTAACAGCCCCAGCGGCTACCTCTGTGCATTCCAGACTTGACATCTCTCCAGTTGTCTCCGCGAGCTTCGCCAACAGCTGAAACAGTGTCTCTAGGGCTTTTGTCGTAAGGTCGCAGCAGCCCGGAAATGTTGAGCAAAATCCCATCACCGTCTTCATAGCCTTGTCAAAGACTTCCTTGGGCACCTTCTTGACAGACTTCCAACCGCTCTTGACCTCGTGCCAACCCTTTTCGGCCACGTGCTCGGTCTCGTGCCAGCCTTTTTTCACCGTTTTCTTGATCCAGTCCCCAAGATCTCTGGTATTGTGACCCGGGTGACCCGGGTGATGATCCGGCTCCGGCTCAGGGACGGAAGGCGTAGTCCGATGGTGATGGCGGCGATGGGGCCTCTGCATCGTCACAGAAGAGGAGGTAGGTGCAGCAGTCGTTGCAAATCAGGCAGAAAGCACCCGCATCATCACAGGACAGCGTCAAGCACCATGCTGGGTCTTGGGATTTTCCAGTCATTTGAAGAAACGAGGAAGCTGTGGTCAAGTTTTCTTCCTGGCTGCAGCTTGCTTTGTCTGCAGCACACTCCGCGGCCTCTTGACCTCCGGACCCAATGATCATCAAGGAGATCCATAGAAGTGACGGCATGGCACCACGGAGATGGAGATGTCGCAGGAGACGGCGGAAGCGGCTGCAACCAGGTCCGGCATTTGCCCCGTGCCCACCTCAACCCCTCAACCCCCTTGTGGAGGCGTATTCTGCCGTCGGAAATCTTAAAGACAGGTTCCTGCGTGGACTTCCATCGACAGACTCGCTGGTCCGTTCCACGTTCTGACACCTTCCGCACTTGCCCGTTGCAACTAAAACCATACACTTTTCAGGTTTGCCTTTACACGGATGCTTAAGGCGTCTCCATACGAGTGTCGGTTGTAATCACAGGATCATAAATGCAGCTGCGCATCTGATCCAGCAACTCACTGTCAAACTGAATGGGCCGCAAGATGAGATCCTAAGCTGACAGGCTCAGGAGCCTTTGGGCAGTCGGCATCTTCCTAGCCAAGGCAAAGTGCGTGGCCCATCCACCTGTAAGGGTTATTAAGGGTTTAGGGTCTAGGGTTCAAGGCCAAGCAGCAATCGTTGAGCTGACGATGAGGAAAATATCGAACTTGATCCAGTTACCTCGGCGTGACGCGAGACATGTGTGGGAGAGCCCAATCTCTTGACGCAAATAGGCTTGACCACTGTGGAAGCATACGAGTGTATGCAGCATTCCAGCTATGCCGAAGTTTGCGGGCTGAGCTGCTCTTGATGACTGTCCATCCGTAAACATAGTATCGCAAGCCGAACCTGGGAATCGCAAGCGACAGTTAAAATGCCTGAGAAAGTGACGGATTCAGGCAAAGGATACATCTCATTTGCAACGGGACACCCACGCAAATGGGTACTTGCAAGCTACCGCCTGTGCAGACATGACTAGGAAGCTACTTTTGGGGCCTTTATAATTAGAATAGGGGCTGTGGGGTGTATGACACGATAATTATAATAAGGAGCCCCCAAAATAGTATTGGTCATTCTTGAGGCCCCTGTGTTAAGTGCATGGCGACCTGAAATCTTCATGCCGTTGACTCCGCCGAGTGGCTCAACAACGTAGATGGCAAAGAACACGTTATCCACGACGGAGAGCCATGTGGGAATCCTGACAAGAATAACAACACTCATAGTATGAGTAATAACAACCTGTTTAAAAGTTCCAAGATATGAGGCTTCATAATAACTATAGTACAAATATTCATGTTAATGTTAATGTTAATACTGATATGTGTCTCAGGCCATCTGCTACCCTGCTCTCCGCTCCACAGCAGTGAGGGGAGGGCCCAATCGACTCGCAGGAAGTGCCGGCGGCGCCTGGGCCGGGGACCGTCGGATGAGTTGGACGGGTCCCATTATGAATATAGTGTTTGTTTGATTAACTAGTTTAAGGCATCATAGTATCAAAATATCGTATTATTGAATAATAAGGTCCTTTTTTGAGGTGGTCTTACATTTTCTGAAACTGCCATTGGGATGTCTGGCTTGAGTAGAAGCAGGGATGATTGGTTTGTTCGTTGCAACATCGCGCAATACGTGCTGCAGCTACCCGAGAATACGGAAATCATGGAGCGCACAGAGCCCGATAGTTGGAATGCAATGAGAAGATCAATTCTGCTAAACAATTGTCGCGATTCGTGACCCGACTTCGGACTAGCTTCTCGACTGGAGCTTTTCCCCCATCTAGGACCAGCAGCACAGGAATGAGCAAGACTGTCGGGCTTAGCCCAGCGACCCAGACATGCGACTGCAGCGTAGTACGTCGAACCCGAAGGGGGCTGCATGTTCCGTCATTGTGCCTTCTTCCCTGCGAGCATGACTGATCGTGGCTGCTTCAGCTGAGGCTGCAACATTCCAGCGAGGCGTAATGGGTTTCCTTACAGACACAGAGAGAGAGAGAGAGAGAGAGGCAACAGCACGAGCAGTGTCATGAAAGAGAAGCTGCCAGCGAGGCACCAAACCGATGGTGACGGCGTTCGCGATGATCACGACGCCCACAGCCGAGTCGAAGCCTATCCAAACCCACCTTAAACCCCCCAACCCAAAGCGCGCAAGGCTGCGGGCTCAATCGCCGCTGGAAGCCGGCCTGACCAGGATATCCAGTTGTGCATGACCTCAGCAGCACAGAACTTCCGTGTTACTTTGACACAAGCGGATTGCAACACATCGGAAAGCAACTCTACGCAACCTGCAATCGCCGAAACTGGCTCCCCCACCTGGCGCCGTGAGTCCAAGCTCTGCATGTCCATCCTCATTGCCTTCATCACCTCACCAGGCAAGGAAGAAGCTCTAACAACCCTGTTCCCAAAGCTCGAGAGCACGGCGTGGACCACCAACTAAAGAACATCAAAGAAACCATACACCACATCCTTCCTGAATACCATTTAGGAAGGCCCGCAAAAACAGCTTGAGGGGCGGGGCGACGGGAACGAAAGCTAGCCTAGGCTGGAGGAACGGCAAGGGACATCAGAGCTGGCGAGGCGGGCTCCAAGGATCCTCACATGCAACCAGAAGCGCGGCAGCAACGTAAGGGAAACAGAGATGGCATCATCACCTC